>SRQA01000724.1:0-17437 GCA_018360365.1 Claviceps citrina | reverse complement strand
TGGGGGGGGGGAAGGAAATGGGAGAAAAGATTTCATATCGTATGGCGTTTTTCTATTATTATTTTTTTCAAACATGATCTTCTTTTTTCTTCCCCCTTTTTTTTTTGGTGTGTTTCTTCCCGTCTCCTCTGAAATAAGGCCTGAGGATTCGACACACCCCTCTCCAAAGAGGGATATAGGAGAAAAAGGAAGAGAAAGGGCAAGAAAAGAGAGGGAAGAAAACAGCGCCAGTATTAGACAAGCCCGCCCACAACGCTTCCCGTGTGCCGTGTGCCGTGTGCCGTGTGCCGCGTGCCGGGTGCCGGGTGCGCAAAACGGGAAAACGCAAAATGGGGGCATGTCCCACGTTCCTGAGGGATCTATAGATACGGTGCGGTACTTCTTGCGGGTATCATTGACACTAGACCCCTTAACTTGACAGGTCTTGATTCGAAGGAGAAAAGAAATGAGAGGGAACAAAAAAAAAAAAAAAATTGCGGGCTTTTTTGCAAATCTCCGATCTATGCATTTCTTAGATACGGGACGGGGACATCCCTCTTTATGTCTTTACTCCTCTTCCATGTACACAGATAACCATATGGCAGGACATGACCGTGACGGCAGAGATAACCGTGACGGCAGAAAGAACCGTGACCGCCGGAACACAGCACAACATACTGCCTTCGCAGCCCACCCACCTACGCGCCCACCAGGTCCATCCTAACGCCCCTCTTGCCCGTCCTCTCGTCCTTTTCGTCCGACACCCTGACCCGGACCTTTTGGAAGAGCTCAATCTTGCGAGACCCGGGCCCGGGCCCAGGCCCGGGCCCGAGCGTCAGCGTGTACGACTCGGCGTCAAAGTCGCTCGCGGGTTCCGGCCCCGTCCCGCCGCCAGCCAGGTCCCGCAGCCGGATGAGGCCCTCGATGCCGAAGCGCGGGACGAGGACGACGAAGCCGTTGCTGAAGACCCTGATGACAAAGGCGTCCTCGACCTCCTCGCCGGCCGTCTGCTTCTCCTTCTTCCCCTTGAGGGCCTGCCCGACGTAGTAGGCTATGCTCGCCCGGCCGGCCATCTGGGCGTTGCGGTGCCGCACGTTGATGTTCCGGCAGACGGCCTCGAGGCGGCCCCGGCTGCGGACCGACGGGTGGACGGCCTCGTAGCCGATGGCGGCGGCGAGCTGGCGGTGGGCGAGGAGGTCGGCGTACCGGCGGATCGGGGAGGTGAAGTGCGTGTAGATGTCGGAGGCGAGGCCGTAGTGCCGGAACTCGGGGTACGCCTGCGTGCCGGAGCAGAAGTACTCGGCCGACATCATGCACCGGGTGGCCAGGATGCGGACGAGGGTGTTGAAGAAGGGCTCCCGGGCGTCGACGCAGGCGTCGAGCGAGTCGGCCAGCGCCTTGGACGTGTCGGTGCGGAGCTCGAGGCCGCGCCTGACGCGCAGCTGGTCGGCGAGCTCGTCAAAGTTGGTCTTGGGCGGGGCGCCGTGGCGGCGCAGGATGGCCGTCTGCGGGAAGGCGCTGTAGATCTTGGCCGCGACGCTGATGTTGGCCAGCAGCATGAACTCCTCCACCAGGGAGTTGGTGTCGAGGAGCTGCTTGGTCTTGACGTCGACCGGGTCCGACGTCTCGCTCTCCGTCTGCACCTTGACCTCGGGCGACGACAGGCTCAGCGCGCCGGCGTCCATGCGCTTCTGCCGGAGCTTCCTCGACAGCGCGAGGAGCGTGCGCATGCCCTCGGTCAGCTCGTCC
Source organism: Claviceps citrina (assembly GCA_018360365.1). NCBI lineage: Eukaryota > Fungi > Ascomycota > Sordariomycetes > Hypocreales > Clavicipitaceae > Claviceps > Claviceps citrina. The sequence goes on along the minus strand of SRQA01000724.1, from coordinate 15,709 downwards.
TGCTGGGACGCGTCGTCGATGCGGAGCTGCGCCTGTTCGTAGCTGAAGGCCTCGCGGGACCTGATGACGGATTTGGTGAAGCGCACGGCGACCGTGTCGGCGTTGGCGTCGAGCTCCCAGAGCACCGAGAAGGCAAAGCGCTCCACGTGCGGCTTGAGCGAGCACAGGTCGGTGCCCAGGAGCGGCGGCAGCATGTCGATGCGCTTGTCGACGAGGTACACGGTTGTGCCGCGGATGCTGGCCTCGGTGTCCATGGCGCTGGCCGGCTTGACGAAGTGGGACACGTCGGCAATGTGCACGCCCACCTCGAAGTGGCCGTTGGCCAGTCTGCGCGCATGGAGCGCGTCGTCAATGTCCTGGCAGCCGACCGGGTCGATGCTGCAGATGAGCAGTCCGCGCAGATCCTCGCGGTCCTTCCACCCGGCGTCCGCCGTGCTCTCGGGCACCCTCCAGCCATGGCCCTCCTTGGGCAGGCAGTCCAGCACGGTTTTCGGGAACGGCCGGTACTGGACATCCCACTCCAGGAGCAGCGCCTCGGTCTCGGCCGCCTTGGTCTCGAGCTCGCCGAGCGAGCGGACGAAGTGGCCGACTGGATGCCTCGAGTCTCTGTCCCACGCGTCAATGGTGACCAGCAGCCGTTTGCCCAGCAGTTCCGACACCTGTCTCGTCCGGAGGCGGATCTTGGGAATCTTCTTGTCCATGGGGATGAGGAAGACGCTCTCTTGCTTGCGGCCCTGTGACGAGCCCGCCTTGCTCGCCGACGATGGGTCAATGTGGCCGACATATTGACGCCAGTTGCGTTTGATGACGCCGACCACTCGCGCCGTGGGCTGGGCCTGCGGCTCCGACGACGACGACGACGACGACTTGTGTCGTCTCTTGGCCTCTTCTTGCAGCGCTTTGAGCTCCCTCTCAGACACCAGATCGTCTCGCGTTTCCGCGTCCGGGTTCTCATTCCTGGTGATGTTGTCCTCCTCAATGATTTTCGTCGACGCCTCTTTCCACTTGTCCTGCGGGAGGAGCTCCACGACGACCACATCCCCATCGACGGCCCTGTTGATGCTCTCTCGCCCCAGCACAAGGAGCGGCTTGGGGAAGTGCGGCACCTTGACGGACCCTTCGAGGTAGTTGTACGGCGACACGTTGAAGATGCCTTGGTGCATCAGCCCTGCCTTGACACCAGTCATCAGCCTGGACAGGCTGTAGTAGTCGGGATAAAGCATCTGCGACGGCTTCTTGAAGCCTCCCTGGCTCTGCGACTCGGCAACCAGGTCCAGCAGCTTGTCGCCGTCCTGCAGGCTCTCAACGTAGGCCCTCAGCGACACCGCATTGAGCTTCTGCTCTCGTGCTTTGCGCAGGTTCTCCTGGTCGTCGCTCAGCATGACAATGGCCGGCACGCCTGCCGCCTTGGCGCTGCGGCCGAGATGCTCGCCATACCACTTGACGGCCTGGCGGACGGCGCGGTCGTTTCGGTCATTGACAGTCTCGTTCGGCTCACGGCTGACGTACGTCTCCAGCCTGAAGTCGTTGAAGAAGACGTAGAAGCGCTTGTCCTCGCTCTTGGTGAGGCCCAGCAGGCGGTTGTACAGCGGCAGGGACCGATTCTTCAGCTCTTCCAGCACGGTCTGGAGAACAATGACATCATAGAACGCTGAGCTCTGCTCGAAGAGATCCATGGCATTGAGGAGTGCATTGGTATCCGGCACCAGGTAATGTCCCCGAGGGAAGGCTTTGGTCCCCGCGGGTTTCTCGGACAAGACAAACGGTTGGACTAGGTGCACGTTTTGTCAGCCCAAGGACACTCGTCTGGGTAAAAAGATAAAAGGAAACAGGGCTTGGCTTGGCTTGCCTTGCTGCGACGCATTCTTGGGCGCGTCGTCGAGGCATAGCTTGCATATCTTGGAGGAGCACGGAATGTCCGTCCTCAGATACACCTCCCTCACAATCTTCTGGACCTTGCCGCTTCGCGTCGACCGAACGTACACCTTGCTGGAAATGTTTGCGGCCAGAGGGTCGGCCTCGTGACATCGTTTCAAGCTCGTCATGCTGGAGATGATTGAGCCCGGCTTGCCTCGGTCGGGGGTTAGACGAAGGCCAGACGAGGTTTCGACGAATCTCGGACGGTGAAAAAGTGACGATGGGGGCGGCTGGAGGGCGAATCAACGTCCTCTTTGCGCTTGCTTTGCTTATCGATACGGATCAAATAGTCCTGCCGCCACCCTTTTTTTGCCCGCGTTCCGATACCCGCCTCCATTTCGAACCCGTCCCGGCCACGGCAGCCAGCAATCATCACATGACCGGGTCGAGCTGTATGTATCACGTGATTGACAACCAATGGCTTTCGGCCATGCATTCATGCTCACTATCTCCTTTTTTCCATCTCATGAATGAACGAGACACGATGTGACCTGGAAAGCCAGCATGGTTCCTCCTCCTGCAGCTCAATATGGGACCACTGGCTTCTGGCATGAAAACATGAAGCGACAAATCCGGGCGGGCGTCTGACATGGCCATCAAGGAACCAGAAAAACACAACATATCTGACTGAAAAGGTTGGAATCACACCTTGCCCGCCCCAACCGATGCTGCCTTGGATATCATCCATCCGTCGCCTCCGCGAGTCTGCCACACAAGCAAACATTTCAGCTGCATCTCCGCCAAAAGGAAGACAAAAGCCCCGGACAGACACCGGAGACGGACACCGGGGAAAAGAGACACCGAATGTGTGTTTTTCGTTTTTGTCCACGATACACTCGGACTGCGGTGGGAGACTCTCCCGCCAAGTGTTTCCCTTTTTTTTTTTTTTTTTTTTTCCCAAAAAATAAAATAAAAATAGAATTTCCACTCCCTTTTCCACCTCCCAGGGCCCAGAGTCACGGATGCAAAAAAGCAACCAGTCATTGTCTCGTACTTGCGTCTTTTGTTATCACACATCCGTCCCAGCAGTGACGGAACAATGGCGATGGTTTTTCTTTTTCTTTTTTCTTTTTCTTTGCTTTTCCCCCTCCTTGGACACGGTCCCGGAGCCCGAAGGGCCTACATACATGCACAGCGGATCATTGACTCATAATGCGCCTCTCCGCCTCTCCGCCTCTCCGCCTCTCCGCCTCTCCGTTTCCCCGCCCACTCCCCCCCCCCTCTTCCCTCCCTCGTCTACCTTTCCGGATAAGGAACCTGACTCAAAAGTGGCAGACATGCTATGCTATGCTGTTGGGGCAACGATCATGGGGGCATTTCGCCCCGGCGAATACGAGACAAAGATGATGACGAAACGTTCGCCAACGTGGACGCCGGACGCCGGACGGGGACCACTGCCTCAGACCAGCACAGCAACAGGCATCTCAATCTTGTGATGGGGGTCAAAAGACAGTTTCAGCGTGACTCAACCGGGCCGCGACGCGTCATGCTGTCACGCTGTCACGCTCCATTCATGTTTCCAGCCTCAGGCGGTCGACGCGAAAAGCCCCCCAGCTTGCTTTGTCAAGACCCCCATCTCGATATCGGCTGCGGGCAAGGCGCCGCCCTCGAGAGCCCGTCATGGTGGTGAGGGGTGTTTCGGTCATGCTCATGCAGCAGCAGATGCAGCCCAGACTGGTGATCTGCCGCCCTTCCAGTGGTCACTGGTCCGCAGGGGTCACGGTCTGCCCTCCCGGCGCTACGGATGCAACTCTCCTCCAGCCAATACAGCAGTCCTGGTCAGGAGGATTGGCAAGGCAGAGGGAGAGAAAAAGAGTCAACAGTCGAAAAAGCTCGTCACCGGTCCCGGAAAAGTCCTTTGCCCCCATTTCCCACAAAAACGGCCCTGCAGTTGCAGTTGCGGTTGCGGTCAGTTCCCTGAATCCATCATGCAGGTCTTTCGGGCATTAGTCGCAAACAGGAGCTTTTCCGCGATCGCCTCCCTCCGCCCTCGATGGAAACAGGATAGCATAAGCCCTAAGCCAACAAATACTGTTTTGTAAAACACTCCGAGGCGGAGGAGGCCCGTCTCTGCATCCCCGAGGCCAGGGTCCGATACTACGATACTACGTTGCAGACACGTGCGTTTAAAGACCCAGTAATAACAAAGAAAGGAAACCCATTTCTCCGTCAGCTTTCTTCACAAACTCATCATCATGTCTCTGAGCAATGGCCGGGGACATGCCAAAACTGGTAGATGAAGTAGGGATAAAAAACGGCCCGATGATGATGGAGAAAGTCGAGTTATCTCTGTAGTCGGGTCAGGCGCGTCCCCTCCCCCCAAAAAATAAGGAAACAATAACAGGAAAAGAATGATCCTGGACCCAAGCGATAAAAAAAATAAACAAAACTCGGCTTGGATCTACTCTGCCGGCAATAAGCGCAAACTGGAGTCTGGATCACGAGCCTCGGACTACGGAGCTGCCGAATCTCCATTCGTCATGGTGACGCCATTGCCGTCTCGGAACCAGACTCCGTGTCCTATCAATTGGTCCCCAGCAAAAAAGAATCGGGAGACGGTACGGCGTGCATGTCTGTCTCGCAGGGCTTTTTCTCGAAGAACCCGGTCTTGTCTTTGTGTCTTTGAATCAGTTCTCCATGAGACAGACCGTTATGTGATTATTAATCGCCTTTTTTTTTTTTTTTTTTTTTTCCAAATAAAGGAGAAGACACAGCCCCCGCAGTATTGTGTAGAAAAAAAAAGGGGGGGAAAGGGGGCAAAAGATTGTGAGCGGGTTTTTGTTCTGCGCGTACCAAAGTTCAAAGCATGCTCGGCAATTGGATCAAGGGGAGTGTCGTTATAACGGGGGCAGCTTGCTTGCGGACTGATGAACATTCCAAGTCGTACGATTGAGCCTTTTCATCCGAAGCCTGGGGCCATCCATGTCTTGCGAGTGGTGATATCTTGGGAGACCGTAGCTGAATCTAATTTCAACGCAATGCTTTTTTTTTTTTTTTTTTCATGCGTAGAAAAGCTCGGTGCAGAGGATGGACATGTTCCGCCACCCCTGTGCCTGCTCGCGGCCCTCATTCTTGTCACTGCCTCACGGCGGCGCCACTTAAGGGGACAAAGAAAGAATGAACAGAGACTTGTTCACGCTGACCCTTGAGCTTTTTTGACCCTTGCAAGTGGAAAAGGAACAAAATATGCATGAGTAAAATTGGAGAACAAGAGTGAAGAGTCAAGAAGAAATAAGTGCGAGGATCATCTCCCAAATGAGTATATGCATATGCATATGTGCTTGGGCTGCTCTTGCAGGGTCCGCGATGGTGTCTTGCACGTTGTTTCATCGAAAGCCTAAGCCTCAGATGCGAGCAATCAACCAAGTCTTTCGTGCGGCGGCAACTTTTTTGCTAGCTGAACGCCATGCTATCGCGTGTCCTGGTGCCTGCTGTCGTGATGGCCTTTTTTTTTTTGGAAAAAGAAGAAAGAAGAAAAAAGATTAGATTCCACTCACACGACATGAACTCATCGTTTCCAGATTAAGGTATAATGCCACACCGCGACACAGCGGCGGCAACGGTTGCCTCGCGTCCAAATGCGTCATGTTTCCATGTGTTGCACTACAGACGACTGGGCGTGTGACGATCAAGTTTGAGAGCCTTCAATGTAAGTTTTTTATTTGGTTGCAGAGAAATGCACCCACGTAGGATAGGTAGTGGCACAAACCTCAGTTGTCGGAATCCTCAATCTCTTTCAATAGTCGCTTTCTATTGTCTCCCAGCCAGGGAAGCAGAAAAAAATCTCAAAACTCTCCAACCAGCTTGTGAGTTGGAGGCTGACGGGGCGAGGAGAAAGAGGTGAAACGTTCACGGTCCAGGATGGAACGTTTCCAGTAAGACTTGTCCTGTAGGCTGCTGGAAGGTACATACACAAGTTGTATGTACATCAAACTTGGACCCGTGGAGAACAAGAACGTCGGCATATGCATAATGCAGTATTTGATTTCGCTTCAAATCGCTCGGCAGTCCAGGCCCAGGACGCACAGATGTTGGGCATGTTGGTGATGCAAATGGCTGGCAAATGGCTGGCAAATGGCCGACGCGTCTTGCAAGGCAGAGCCGGGTTAGCCTGTCTGCCGGCTTACAGCCAACGGTTGCGAGCAAGACGAGACTCATGTAGCCTTGTCTTTCTACATGTCAGCCCGGAGCCGTGAGAGGCCACTAGGAGAATTGCAAAAGTGACCAGTCGGTCTGGATGAATTTATCCATACACGATGGTGTGAACCAGGTCAAATGGAACCCCCAGTTGTGACTTACCTACTTACCTACCTCTTACCTACTTACTCACTACCTACCTAGGTAGTAAATTGACCAAGGGCATGTTTGTCCTTGTCCCGTCAGCACACGATCCAGGGGATGCATGGCATCACTTGTGACAATGTCTAGGCAAAATGGCATCATCATCACAAAACCAAACTTGCCGCAGTATCCAGGCCATGGTGACTGCTTCTGATACGGAGTGGTCCGGCTCAGGAGGAGGATGGTGTTGCACTGGAAGGCCCGCGCAGGGCCTGTGGTTGCACAATCTGCAGCACCAGGATGAAGTGCCAGCCTCGTGATCTTGTCCGCATACCTAGGGCTGTGCGTCGACAAAAAACAAGTGCTCTATGATAGTTGGATCCATCATGCAAACCTGAGGCTTACGATGGAATGCACTCTCATGTGAAGAGTTGAGACGAGAGCGTGGCTTTGCTGCACCGCTCGTTTGGCCATCCTTCATTTTTTATTTCATCCACCCCCGGGAGGTTGATTGCCGTGATTGACAGTTAGTCTCCACGTCGATAACAATCGAACCTGATCTTGCGTCGGGTATCAAGCCTGCAAATAATATGATGTGTGCTTTCTGCACCTGGCTCGCGGGTTGCCGCGGATGAATCACACCCGAAAGTCTTGGACAATGTACATCCATGGACCGTTGGACGCACAACCTTGGGGCCTTGTCGATGACAGCATTTGTTTCAGTGGTGATATGCTAAGCATTCTGCACGTGTCTCTCATCACCAGAGCTATCAAGAAAGTAAATGGGATTACATGAGTTGACAGTTTCGGCCGTGGCTGGGGAGGTAGGTACTTATCTAGTGCAGCAAGTGCGCAGTGCGTAGCTGGAGTGATCAAGCCGCCGGCATTGAGAAACAAGAACGATGTGAACACTGAAAGGGGCGTCGAGTGATTTGCTCGATATCAGATCCATGCAAAAGGTATGATCGATGATCGTTGATGGCGGATGATACATGACTGTCAAGCACCCATATCGACAGCATGTCTCACCCGGCAAATGCACATGTTCTCAGCCCCTGCTTGAAAGGCTTGTTTGACAGTTGCTTGAAGATGGTCAATGGATCACAGGCGTGGGCCGCAGCTTTGTGACGCTCCCTGATCAGTGATGGGTTTCCTGAGCTGTGGAGTGATGATGACAGCCTGGTCTGAGTGGCTTTTTAGCGAACTCTGGGGTCAAGGGGCGATCGTGTCGGCTCCCGCACCTCCTCACGGACCTTGTGCATCTCTACACTACCATCACACTCATCCATGGTCACAGACTCACAGGCTGGGAACTCACAAGGCCGGAAACATCATAGACATCGACTCACCGCTCCCACTCGAATGGCTGACGGGCCACGGGCCACGGGCCACGGCTTGAGAGGGACCGGAGCTATACTTTTTCTCGAGCGATTTCAAGCCATGGCAGGTTGCCTGATGAAGGAGCCTAGCGATGACAATGACCTTGTGCGGCGCGCAATGTAGCTTTACCACGCATTCCTTGTTCGCAAATCCTTGGTGTTTACCGTGCCGGCTTAGGGGCTAAATGGAGTGCTCGGTTTCGAGACTGCAACCTTCAAGGGACCCTGAGGGACCGAGAAATCGATCGGCGTGCGTCGTCCTGCTGCAAAAGAAGCACATGGCTGCTGGAGCTGGATCCAGGATCTTGGTCGGCCGTCTGGGGCTGAAAACGAGACATCTGACTGGTATTTGCCGTGAGACGTGGACGAAAGGGGCTTCGGTAGGCCGAAGTGCGTGCTAGCACAGTTGAATGGAGCTGTTGTTGGGCAATGGGCGGAGCTTCGGCCGCATGCCCATTTCGGAGCAATGTAGTAATGCAGTCGTAATCAACGGCGAAGTGGCAGCGGGAGACCCTTGGCTTCTTGGCGCCCATGATCCGGAAGTGCGACAAGTCCATGTTCGATTCGATGGAGGATTGAAATGAGATGACTCGGCGCGCGTTATCCCTCGAGCCATACTCGGTCCGTGATGCGATACAGTTTGTGCAATCTGTGCAACCGAATCATTAAAGGAAAAAAAAAAAAAAAAAAATGCCGACTCTGCGGTTCAGCCTTTGGAGGTGATGATTCATCTTCAGGAAGTAGGCATGCTTACGCTGATGCCCATGTGCACCTGCCTTTTCTACCTGTGCAGCTCCTTCCGAGGTTTGTGCTGTACGGGGAACTTTCCACAATGACAAAAAGACAATACCTCAGTACCTCTAGGTACTACAACAGCACACGTGCACAGCATTTCTACCTACCTACCTAGATGGACCAGGCGAGCCAGTCAAACAGTTCATATCCTGCCCTTCACATCGCAAGTGAGATAAGAAAGATGAGTATTTTTTTGGCGGGACTGCTCGGTTGCAGAAGCCGGGTGCTTTTCCCAGGTCGATTGTGTTCGCCGCTCCGTCTTGGCGCGGAGCGTATTCCACCTCCATGAACCGCTCTGTCTCTGCCAATCTCTTGTCACAGATTGCCGTCTGATACGGTGGCCCAATGACCATCAGGCGCAGGTTCTGGCATGTCGGCAACATGATTCCATTAATAATACACATGTACCTACTACTTCTGGGGAGGTACTGGGTACGCATGAACGGAGCGCGGAGTGCATGTCGCTTGTCTCGAGCACTCGGCGCATCAACGTTGCGCGATGCCTGCGACGTACATGTACATAGGAGGTACCTACACCTAGTGGCAGACCCCTTCCCCCCACTTTGCCAGCCGATGGCAGGCATGGTCCGCATGGAACCAGGAATGGCATGGGGCTATTATTGGCAGCACGCAATCAACGGCGCCAAGGCTACCACATGCTGTCTGTCAGACTGTCGTTGGTCGGACTTGCCCAGATGGACGACGCGAAAGCAGTTCGATACTCCGCCAACTCCGCCAACTGCCCCAGTTGGCCGACACCCTGGGGGCAGGTCCCCCTCGCGGCCTCGCCTCCCCTTCCACCCAAACGAGACGGCGCCATCTGGGCCAACCACGCGTCGTCATCCGCCTCCCTTGCTCGGCCGCCCGTGCTAGAGCATAGATGGGCCAAGAGGGCCCACCTGCGACTGGCCCTGCTAGACTGCTACATCCTAGGCTGCAACTACTACGCCGACTAGGCTGCCACTAGCTGGTCGTCACTTCCCTGCTTTCCTCGCGAGTCGCCGCCTCGCACCCCCTCCCCCCACCCTCCCCCCCACCCAGGCTGGCCCGTCAAAGCCCATCTTGCAGCCGTTCCCCCTCCTCGTGCAACTGGCATGGCCGTCCATCTGCCTCCTCCACCTCGACGTCTTGCTGCTGTCGAGCTGTCGAGCTGTTGATTGAATATACATACAATACCGTCAGTACACGACACGACGGGCACGACGGCCACGACGGCCAAACTGCCACATCTGACATTTGGGACAATCCAGCTCGCGCCGCCCGCTGGCCATCCAGCTGGTCGTCATCTACCCGTCCGGCGTATTGCCGCGTGTCTCGCTGCGTCCGTCTTGCTGCGCGTCGACGTCTCTAATACCTGCCGACCCCAGCGCTTTGCTCGCATCCCTCCTCCTCCACCTCCACCACCCACTTGCAACACCACCACCACCACCACCACCACCACCACCACCACCACCACCACCACCAGGAGCACCGCAACCACCAGGACCGCAACCTCCACCACCTCCACCTCCTTCACGGTCGCGCGCGTCCACTCCCGGCCAAGGCCCCAGCGACGGCTCGCACTTTGGTACTCGCGCGGATTAAGCATCTCGCCTCTGCCAGGTCCGTCTCTCGCGGCGCGCCTCTGCCACTGCTTCGTGACTCGACTCCACACGTCGCACGCTCGTCGCCTCGTCGCTGCGTCTGCAGCAAGTTGCGGTCATTGCGCATCCCGTTGCGACCGCCGCCGCTGTCGCACACGCGCCCTGCCGCGCCAGCGCCAACGCCGCGCGCTCCTCAAAAAGGTAAATCCAGACGATGGTCGTCCTTTCCTGCTGTCCTTGTCCTGCTTGTTCTTGTTTGTATTCTTGTTGTGGTTGCTCTCGCTCGTCCTCTGCCGCTGCCGCTGCCGCTGCCGCTGCTGCTGCCTCGTCATCGCCGTCTCGCGGCTTGGATGCCCGCCGTCAGCTGTCATGGCCTGCGCCCGCGCCCGCGCCCGCGCCGACAGCTGCTGGCTCCGTGTACCGCGGCGCTCGCCCTGGGAATCGACCTTGTTGCTTGCCTTTTGCTGCTGCTGCTGCTGCTGCTGCTGCTGCTGCTGCTGGAGCGGCTGCCTCTTGTTGCCCCTGGGCCGTCGGTGGTGGGCCGTGGAGCGTGGCCCACTGGTCCTGGTGTGAGCCGCGTCGACCCGCGGCACCTGCCCGGCGGGCCCCCCAAGTTCATCACCTGCGCGGGTGTGAAAGGGAAGCTCGCAGTCTCACCAACCACCATCACCACCACCACCATCTCCTCCTCCTCCTCCTCCTCCTCCTCCACCACCCCCGCCTGCTATGACCGCCTGGCGCCTGCCAGCCAGACGCCCCGCGGCCGCCTCTTGATCTGCACGCTCCAGCCTGCTCTGCTGCTCTGCTGCTCCGCTTCTCCGCTGCGCGCTGCACCCCCTTCCGGGCTTGAGCTCCTCGCGGCCCAACTACTTCACGACACGCGTCGTCTCCGTCGTCGCCTCCAGACAGTCGCGGCAGCTATCGCGCTCCCTGCTGCCGATGCCCTGCTCCCCTTGACATGTATGCCGGAAAGCCAAACAGCGCGGAGAGTGCGACCATCAACCCTGCCGCGCTCAGTTCTCCAGGTGAGCGCTTTCTTTTCCATCACCAACCAGCGCCATCGAGAAATCCAACGCCATCGTCGAAAGCTTGCACAGCCGTCTGCGCGCCGCCTTGGAGCCTCGTCTACGCGCCTCGTCTATGCGCCTCGTCTACGCGCCGCCGCCCGTCGCACGCAACCTGCCGTGGTCTGCACTGTCGCCGCCCGTCCATCGACTCGTGTACAGACTCGAGAGGCCCGCCGTCTCGTTGGGCTCGCTGGCCATGGCTCTGCCTTCCCATCTGGCGCAAACGCGCTCCGAACCGCGCAACCGCTCAGCCTGATTGCCTTGCTGACCGTCGTGTCGTGACAGTCCTATCCAACTCGACGCTCCGTGGCCTGAAGCGGAGCCGGCCCTCGGACTCTCAGACTATTCTGCAGCCCGGTGATGACGGTATGTTGTGGCAGGTCTCGCGTAACTTGACCTCTCTACCGTGCCTTGCGCTACCACGCGCAGTGCTGCTGTGCGCCACTATATCATTTCGGGAGCGGCAACGCAATTTTTCTGCCTTGCCATCGTTTCGAGCCGTGTGATTCGGACGACAGTTCTGACAGCCAAATGCATGAGTGATGACGAGGCAGACGTGCTGGATTTCGTTATGAGAGCTGCTTTTTTTTTCTCCTCCCATGTCCACGCATGCGCGCACCGCAAACCCGTGGATTTCGGTCAAGACATACAGATGCTGACTTTTGTTCCCCCTCTTTTTTTGCCGCATCACAGCCGATTCTCCGCCTCAATCGAAACGATCAAGGCCAATGAAGTCATCTGAGACTTCTGGCCAGCCGGCCGCGTCTGGTGCCAATCAGGCCGGAGCGCCGCCACAGACTCCCCAATCTCAAAGCTCGGCAATATCGAGCCAGACGACGCCGGCCTTTGGCACAGCCCAAACAGGTGCCCCTCCCAAAACGACACCGACCAAGCCCACGGTCAAGGCCCTGCCGACGGTCAGAGATCATACCACGGACCAGCTGAACCAGTCTGGAGACGAATACGTGCCGAGGGAAATCGATGAGTTTGGTGAGAAAAAGGTGATGCCGGATGGTCAACTTCTCGGAAACCGCACATATCGATGCCGGACCTTCCTCGTGCCTAACCGGGGTGAGAAGCTCTTCATGCTTGCGACGGAGTGCGCCAGAGTACTAGGCTACCGCGATTCGTACTTGCTGTTCAACAAGAATAGGTCGCTCTTCAAGATCATTGCCAGCCAGGCCGAAAAGGATGACCTGGTCCAGCAGGAGATTTTGCCGTTTTCCTATCGTTCGAGACAGATTGCCATTGTGACGGCCCGATCCATGTTTCGACAGTTTGGCAGCCGAGTCATCGAAAATGGTCGCAGGGTCAGGGACGACTACTGGGAAACCAAGGCGCGCAAGCAAGGCTTCACGGAAGCGGACCCGGCCGGGGAGAAGAGACCAGGTGCGGCCAAGGCCCGCGAGGCTGCGGAAGCACACAACAATCTGCTCATGAGTGGGCCTCACACGGAAATTGTGTACAACAACACTCCCGGTCCCTATCCCGGTGCTCCTCCCAACCATCTGGTCCAAGCAGGTATGATGGGAGCGCCACCTGGAAACGTGTCAAGGATGCCCGGGTTAACTGTCGGGGCAGAGTTAGGCGATGCTCGCCCGAGGGACTTTAGCGGCATCATCAAAGGCGGCCCTCGCCAGGAGATAACCGGTCCGGCCTACCAGGACCAAACCAGGCCATCGCCGCTGGCAGAGATTCACTCCCAGGCTCACCATGCTGCAGACTTCAACCGGTCCGTCAACCAGCAGCGCGAGATGAGGGGCGACTATCTGCAGGGAATTTGGCGTCGTCCCCATGAACAGCCAGCCTCATCTGCGTTGAGCCCCACGGGAGGGACTGCAGATACGACGGCCGCGACCACCAGGCCATCGAGCTCGCCACACACGACGGCTGCCGGAGTTTCTCAGCAGCCAGGGGTGTCGTCTCAAAGCCCTCAGATGATGATGACGGCAGCCCCTTATTCACAGTCCATTCACGCTCAAAACACGCTTGGTTCGCAATTATCCTTTTCTTCCTTTCTTTCTCTTCTTTCCTCTTGCTTTGTCTCAGATATTGACATATCCATACAGGCTCGACAGGTAGCGGAAGCATGAGCCAAGGCACACCCGGCGGATACAACTATCAACCAAACCAGACCATGTGGTCACAGAGCAGCCAACCTCCTCACCACAGTTACGGTAGTTATACCACGCAGTCCCAGCCTCCTCATCCCTCACAGTCGCCGGCCTCTCATGTTCGGCAACCAAGCACGGGTCAGATTCAACCAAATATGCCCTTTCCAGGCATGGGGAGTATGCAATATGGCGCCAACCAGGGCATATATCCCGCGGACCAGACACCTAGGCAGTACATGTCCCAGAGTGCGCCCGGTGGACCACAGGTATCACAGCCGTGGTCTGGCCAGCACTCGCCTCCTCCTCATCAGTGGTGGGCACAGCCCCAACAGCCGCAGTAGAGCTCATGCTTGCCCATCTTGGACCTTTTCCATGGTGTTGACACTGTGGTGGATTTTTCTTCTTCTATTAGCCTGTCTGTTCGTCTTTTCATGTGACCACAGTCGTCACAGCATTCCAGGATACCCAAGAATACAGGCCCCGGCTGGGGAAGGGGGAGGGGCTATGTGCCTTGGGGCTTTTCTGAGCCTTTCGAAACCGTGCATAGCATTTTGGCCGGGACTGGGATAGAGGAGTCGGGTGGCTGGCACAATTTGCGTTCTCATGCTTTCCTCGTTTGAGCCATCTTTAATCTGTCCAAGGACGCGTTACTTTCTGGATTTCTCGATTTTCTCTGGGCGGCTTCTCCATTTTGTCGGATATTGTCCTCGATTCGAATGGTTCGCGAGGCATCTTGCCACCCCTTCCCCCTCCCTCTCGGCGCCACACAACGTTCCTCTTACTTTTTCCAACTATTCTATCGCCTGCGATCCCTTACTCTACTACTTGTACTGGTAGGCGACGCATGCTGAAGTCCTGGAGATGCACACTGCATTTTGGCCGGACAGGTTTCAACACGATACAGCCATGCTTTGAGAGTGCATATCAATCAGATCTCGCTCAGATTCGGTGGCTAGGGGAACGGTGATGGGGAAGTCACCATCTCACCCAACGTTTCCTATTCTTTTTTTGTCTCTCATGGCTGAATAGGCCTTTTTTCTTGTTCCTCTTTTTTTTTTTTTTTCGAACTCGTTCTACTTTCATCTGCTGCTCAACTGGATTGGTTTGCACGGGCCCTTTTTTTCTTTTTTTTTTATTTACAGGAAACTGATTATGGGACGATATGTAATACCCGAGGCGAGATGAGATGGATTCGCAGCTCTTTACCTTTCCCACACTGCCTTTGTTGAGTCCAGAATGGTTTTTTTTTGTTTCCTAGTTTCTTTCCGTTTGTTATGAACCTTTTTTTCCCCTCTCATTTGCCTTTTGTTTATCCCACAGCGGCCCTGTGTCGTCGGTACGTCATGTGCATCAGAGGGAGCTTGGGAAGGAAAGTATGATGGCTGGCTGGCCAGGCGGACTTGGATTCTGACTTGTTCTTATTCTACCGAGCTGAAACGCATTTGCTCTGTTTTTCATCTCTCCGTACCTTTTCTTTTCTTTTTTTTCTTTTTTTTTTATTATGCCTTTGGATCCCTTGTTCTTTTGTCCCAAAGTCTGTGACGTTTCGAGTATGTGGGCCGCCCCGAGGGAGGATGAATGATTTCTGCCAATGTTGAGCTTTATCTCGTTTCTATAGCTGTTCGGCGCTTTTATAAAAAAAAAAGGAAAAAAAAAAGAGGCGGGCGTTTATGCCGACTTGTAAGGAAGGAATGCGTGTGTGTGTGCGTGATGTGTGCATTTTATGATACCTACCTAGGTGCCTTGTATGCATGTATGTTGTGCTTGCTACGCGCACTCGCGTGGGGGGGAAGGCCACGTACGAACGAGGTTTGCTTGCCTGTTTGTTTGCTTGCTTGCTTGTTTGCTTGCTTGCTTGCTTGCTTGCTGGCCTGTCTGTCTGTCTCTCTACGCATCCGTCTGCCTGCCTGTCCGCCTGGCTGCCTGTCCGTCTGGCTGAGCACCCAACAGGTCCTCCCCCGTCCTGCTCCATCCTTATCCTCACCGGCATGACGCAACAAGATGAGGTGACGGCCGCGTCACAGGAGACTCGAGCGCTTTCGTCGGTCCGGAAAGGGGCGTGGTCTGCACGCAACACGCAACACAAGACACGATACACAACGAACGGGGGACGCGGCGGACGGCCCAGCGCGGGCCGGTCGTTGCCAGCATTTCGTTTTAGGTGCAGGCTTGGATGGAGAGGGAAAAAAAGAGGGGAAGAAAAAAAAAAAAAGGAAAGGAAAGATCTGAATCCTGTATCTTGAATCTTGAATCTTGAATCTTGAATCGCCCGCCCCGTCCGGCTTCCTAATCACTCTCGTCCCCCGCCAGGGCCTCATCCCCGTCCTCCAAGACCGTGTCCTCGTCCCGGACCAGCAGGTCATCCTGGGTGTCTTCGTCGAGGGGCCCCCCTGTGTGGTGCGCCGCGGCCTCGTCCTCGTCCTGTTCTTCCTCGTCCTCGTCCTCGTCCTCGTCCTCGTCCTCGTCCTCGTCCTCCTCTTCTTCTTCTTCCTCCTCATCGTGGTCATTGTCGTGGTCGTCGTGGTCGTCGTCCTCTGTCTGGGCAGCCCCTTCACCGACCGTCTTGTGCTCGC
>SRQA01000723.1:0-17461 GCA_018360365.1 Claviceps citrina | reverse complement strand
AAAAAAAAAAGGGGGGGGGGGGGAGTGGAAAATACTCCCAACACAGACAAGAGAAGCAGAAGAAAGCAACGTCAATGAGCCCTCGGCCCCCCCTTCACAAGCTTCACCACGTTGGCCGCGTAGCCGTCCAGGCCGCCATGCCGGGCCACTACGCGCGCGACGTCGGCCTCGGAAACGGACCGCCTCCTGGTCCGGCCGAGGATGCCCGTGTTGCGGGTGCTGGGGATGCGCAGCATTTCCGTCTCGACGGCCCAGCCGCAGTCCTCGGCGAGGCAGGACACCCAGTCGACGAGGGAGGCGTAGGTCGAGGCCGGCTTGGTCTTGTCCCGGGGGGGGCGGGCGCGGAACCTGTCGCCCCGGAGGTTGTGGCTGCAGCAGGGGATCATGAGGAAGGGGCAGCGGGAGAGGGCGCCGAGGAGGGGGGTCCAGGGGGTGAGTTCGTCGGCGTGGTTGGAGATGATGAAGGTGCCGGGGGGGAAGGAGCCGTCGTGGACCTGGGACGGGGGCAGCAGCAGCTGGAGGGGCGTGGGCGTGGGCGTTGCGGCGACGGCCGGGACGAGGAGCCTCTCTTCGAGGGAGCGGCCGGTGGGCGAGCTGCCCGACGGGGTGGTGTAGGTGGGCCAGGATTTGCGCGCGCGGGCGTCGAAGCCCCATCCTTGGTAGCCCTCCTGCCGCAGGATGTAGACCAGGAGGCCGTTGCCGCAGCCGATGTCGACGAAGCCCGGGAACGGACCGTCCCTGTACATGTCGGCCCAGAGCTCCATCAGGAAGGCGGCGATGCCGAGGTCCTCGAACACGTGCTTGCCCGGGTCGGTGACCTCGGCCCAGGTGTCGACGAGGTGGCGCGCGTGCTTGGCCTTGAGCTGGGCGTAGCGGTCCTGGACCCGCGCCTGGGGGAGGACGAGGTCGTGCCGCACGCGCTTGACGTAGCCTTGCGTGGATCCCTGGCCGTGCCGGTGCAGGACCTCCAGCAGGTGGTACGCCACGCGGCTGAGCTTGGCGTCCTTGAGCAGGGCGTCTTGTTCTGCCGCGCCGTGCAGGAAGTGGACGGATATCGTGCCGGTGCCGGAGCGGGGATCCCATCGGTGGAGGTGGCCGATGCCGCGGACCTTGGGGTGGTAGAAGGGGAGGTCCTGCAGCGAGGATGCGTGGGGGAGGTAGGTGACGAGGGTGGTCGTGACGGCCGAGGGTGCCGCGTCTTCTGCTGCTGCCGCGTCTTCTGCTCCTGCTGCTGCTGCTGTGGCTGCTGCGGCTTCGTGGGCCTCATGGTACGCGCAGGTCTGGTTGAGCGGCCGGTCCCTCTTCTCGCTCCTCGGCACCAGTCTCCGCACCAGCGTGCGCCGTCGGGCCATTCCGCAAATGTCCCGACGGAGGGGCTTCTCGTCGTCGGCCAAGCGGCCATCCGGGTGGGTGTCGAGCCCGTCCCCGTCCCGGGGCTCGGCCGCGTCGTCGTACAGGATGTCTGCGCGGTAGAGCCACGTGGAGTTGAGGTTGGGGTTGTGGATCATGTTCATCATGATGCGGGAGAAGGCTTCGGGGCCAAAGGTGCAGCCATGGCTGAGCAGGGGGACCCAGGCGTCGTGCTGGTGCTCGGGAGCCGCATCTCGGAAATAGGGGGGCGTTGACGGCGGGATCGCACGGGGCTCAAACGGCATTGCTGGCTTTTGCTGGGCGATGGCGGGAAGCCTGGGCTGGTGGTGAGGTTGGCGCGGGAGATTTTCTCGACAGCCGGGGATATCGATATCGGCCAACGGGGGTGTGCACTGTGGAGCCGGGACACGGACACACATGGCCAGGCCGTACCGGCCAGCTGCCGGCCAGCTGGCAAAGGCCATCAGCTGCTAGCTACCTGCTCTTGGAGTTGGCTGGGCCGCCCTATTATCTGCGTGCCCCTTTTCTTCCTCAGCAACAAAGAGTCTGGGCCGCTCCATCACGAACATGGACCGCACCAGGCCGGGCTGCCAGGGCTGATGCCGCCCCCGACTCCCGTACCATGACCTGCCATGACCTGCCATGACCTGCCATGACCTGCCATGACCTGCCATGACCTGCCATGACGGAACCTCTCGCGACGCTCCCTCTGGCCCCATTGGCGGCCGCCTGATGGAGGAGGGGGCGCGTGCGTCGCGTGCGAAATGGTGCAAATCGGAGGGGGGTCACGACTCCCATCTTGGTTGACGGGCCGGTACAAGGGGCACGCAATCGCGCTCGAAACCCGAAACCCGCGGGGCCGTGACGGCTTGCGCAGACGTGACCTTGTCCAAGCGCAGCGCAGGCCGCAATCGAACAAAGGGCTGTGCAATCAAGGATCGTTGATCAAGGCCCCATGAAGCCCAATGCCCATCCGTCCATGGGCACCGTCTTATCGGCACCGCCGTTAGACGAGGCTTGGCCCCTCGGCGCCTGCAATGTCAGGCACCACTTTGGCCACCGCTGCCCCTGCCCCCACACACCACACACACCCACCCACACCCACCCACACGGGGCTTTTCGTCCCACTTGCTGGCTGGGCAGGTGCTGCCCCTCCGTTCCAAGCGCTACTCAGCCCGTTTTCTTCGTCTGCCCACCTCCTCCATCCATCACGTCAAATACCACCAACATTCTGGCCTCTGTCGCAAACGCTGCCACAGCCTTCCCACCTCTCTCGACGTGCATCCACAGCTTCACTTCTTCTAGAAACAACAGCCGTACCCGACCCCTTACCCCTCTTTCCCGCCGCTTCGCCTTCCTACGAAACCCGTCAACAAGAACAAATTCCCCCCGCTCCCAACACCCAGCGAGAGAGGCATCTCTCTTTCCAACCACCCCATCTCCCCTTTTGAAAACAACCCATTTCCCAAAGTCACCCCTCAACGTCCGAGTTTATGTCCATCGAAAATCTCAAGACCTTTGGTACGTTTTTCCCATCTTCCCCTTGTTGTCGACAGAAAAAAAAAAAAAAAAAAAAAAAGCCGTCAGTGCCTGCCTGCCCTGGTTTTTGAGGGCCTGCATCCCTCTTTCTCAAATTACGGCGCGTCGTCAGTACCTCACACACTAACTCTTTCGCTCAAATAGATCCCTTCGCCGAGGCCGACGAAGACACGGGCGAGACCAAGCAGGCACAGAATTATATACACATACGTATCCAGCGTACGTGTCACCTCCTCTCTTGGCGATTCGCTACTGCTTGCACAGCCCACGTTCTTCAGGAACGCGAGATGTACATCCATTAGTGCCATCTCCATCCGGTCATGAAACCATCATGCTAACTCCTCCCCAGAACGTAATGGACGTAAGACTTTGACCACTGTGCAGGGTCTCCCAAAAAAATTTGACCAGAAGAAGATTCTCAAGGTCATCAAGAAGAAATTCGGTACGTGGCCCCTTTGCCTTCCATCGTCTACCGACTGCTACCGATGACCCATGCATGGCCTGCAAAATCTTGCCAATAGGAAGGAATCATTTCAAAGTTAACTGTCTCTCTCCCAGCTTGTAATGGCACCATTGTCAATGACACTGAGATGGGCGAGGTGATCCAGCTTCAGGGCGATCAGCGCAAAGATGTTCAAGAATTTCTCATCGACAAAAAGGAGGGTCTCGAGCTAGACGCCAAGACCATCAAGGTCCACGGTTTTTAAGACTGCAATGCGCCGTTGCCCTGTCAGTTTTTTCGGTCACCAAGGAGGTGCCCGTCCGCTGACGCCGAGGACGGTTTGGGACGAGATTGTTCCCCGCGTTATTGCAACTCTCACAAGCTGTATCGATACTCAGGCGCTCAGCCCTGCTCCAAACACGCTCGAGGACGACGGCCATTCATATCACCGATACCTGAAGAGTTTATTTTAATTTGGTGGCGGTAAAACCTCGACTGAGAAGGTTGTGCTTGCCCTGCACCCGGTCGCACTGAGTGGCAAGATTTGGCACTGTTTCGCCTTGCGGCATGGCTTGTCGGTCGCTCGTAGGCTCTGCTTCTTTGGGCGAGTGCGGCCGTAGTCCAGGACAGCATAGTGAAAATGGAAATTCATTTTTTTTTTCCCAAGTCTCGCATAATCGCCCCCATACGCAATCAATGCATGACAAATATTCGGCGGTTCCCGCCCTCAGTAGCACAGATGACGTATACAAGAGAAGCAGCAATATGCATGATATTGGAACCGACCAGTGCCCATGCTCCAAAAGTGACTAAGACGCAAGATAAGGTCGCTGTTTTTCTAGAATATGGGGTATGGGTACAAGCCGTTGTGTGGCAAAATCAAAACGCCAAGAAAATGCAACGTGCGTGAAATCATCCAAGGAGGGCCATGTGCTCCTGCAACCGGTGCCTCATCCCAAAAGCGCCACCCGTTTAATTCTCTCCTTCTGTCTGGTCGAGTCGTCTTTCTTGGCAATAATACAGATTTTCTTTCCTTCTTTCTTTCTCTCTTTCTCTCTTTCTTTCTTTCTTTCTTTCTTTTCTTTCTTTCTTCTCTTCTTTTTTCTTTCTTTTTTCTCTTCTTTTTTCTTTCTTTTTTCTTTCTTTTCTTTTTCTCTCCTTTCTTTTTCTCTCTTTTCTTTTTTCCCCCTTCTAAAGCTCAGCCCGCTCGATAGAGCCCTTGACTTGGGCCAGCATGGCATATGCATCGCTGCACACTCTGCGGACTCGTCTGACGAGCGGCATGGCGGGGTAGTCCTGCTGAAAGGAGTACATGTGTGCCAGGAGGGTGACCATGCTGATGTAGCTGGCTATGGAGAAGACGTTGATGGATGTGGATGTCTCCTTGCGGATGTTTATCTTCTGATGCGTGATGTGGTAGCTTACGGTTAGGGTCTGTTTGTCCCCCCCCCCCCCCCCACGCACACGGGAAAGTGGTAGGTTTGGTCAGCTGAGGGTGTTGTGAAGACGGATATGATGCCCTTTTTGTGCGTGTGTGTGTGTGTGTGTGTGTGTGTGTGTGTGTGTGTGTCAAGACAGAAGAGGGGAGGAAGAGACGTACAGTGGCCATGCCTATCCACCCGGGGAGCATTAATCGTGGATCCTCGAAGCCTCCCGCCAGGGAGAGCACCGTCATGGTCAGGTACGCATTCACAGCGTTGATGGTCAGGAGGCGGACGATGGTCGCTTGGGG
Organism: Claviceps citrina; assembly: GCA_018360365.1. Classification (NCBI taxonomy): domain Eukaryota; kingdom Fungi; phylum Ascomycota; class Sordariomycetes; order Hypocreales; family Clavicipitaceae; genus Claviceps; species Claviceps citrina. The sequence goes on along the minus strand of SRQA01000723.1, from coordinate 12,377 downwards.
GGTATAGTGGATGAGCCTGTTTTTGGGTTTTACGAAAGAGGCGAGTTTTAGCATCGAGTTTTTGGTGGGGGGGGGGGGGGGGGGGGGGGGGGGGGGTGGATCCAGAACATGGTGATTTTTTTAAGTCCCGATTTCTGGGCGAGGAGGGTATTACGTGTGACTGACCAGCGGGACATGAGGCAGTCGGTGAAGAAGAAGGCCAGGTAGCCGCAGGCGAAGCTCTGTGAGATGGGTGGGATACCCAGGTTAGCAAGGATAGTTGGAGCAGTAGTTGGAGAATGAGACGGGCTTTTTCCGGAGCGGCACACGACGCAAGCGAGCAACGAACCCATGTGGTAGCCAGCGCGCCCTCGGTAAGGGCGAATGGGACGGCATCATCGCTGCTGGGGAGGCGGCGGCCGTCCCAGGAACCTCCACGGACGACCAGGACCCTGTCCGGACCGGGGAGGATGCTGAGGACGAGGCGCAGAGCGCACGGCAGCCCCCACCAGAGCGCGGGGGCGATGGACAGGAGACGGAAGGCGAAGAGGTATGGATGCCACTGGGGGTTGACGTTCAACACGACCGCCACTCGGGGCTGCAGGATCGAGGGGTGGACGGGCGGGGGGGAGCGAGAGCCCGACGGGGACGGGGACGGGGACGGAGAGTCGTCGACGTCGTCGTCGTGGTGGCGTTGGTGGAGGAGGTGCTGCTGGTGCTGGTGATGGTGCTGGTGATGGCTGTGGCTGCGCTTGAGGGGGAGGCCGATGGGCGGCTGCTCGGTGGGAAGGGCTCGGCGGGAAGACGACGACGACGGTGTGTTTGCGATGACGGCGGTCGATGATGAGCGCGTGGGAGGCGGGGGGGGGAGGTCGGAGGCCGGTGAGGAGGATGTTATGCTCGACGAGGCCTGGCGATCGGGACGGGCCATTGCGCGCCCGCCGTCAGTCAGGCCATGGGGGTTCGGGGTTCGGGTTGGATGGGTGCGTGGGCGTTGGGGAGAAGCGGTCGGTCGGTCGAGGCGGCGTAGTGTTTGTTGTTTGTTGTCTTGCTGGCTCGTTTGTGAGTGAGTGAGTGTGTTTGTTTACGTTACGGCGTGGTCTGCCAGAGCAGCCGCAGCCAGGAATGGGAGACCAAAAGCTGGGGGTGTAGTAGGTACCTCTAGGGATGTACCTCCCTGCTGGTGGACTGGGACAAAAATTGGCAGGCCGCAGAAGCGGAGATAGAAAGAGAGAGAAAAAAAAACAATTCACTTTTTGTGCGCGCGCTATTTTTCGTGGTGGCCTCTTGATTGACTTGGATTTCTTTTCTCTTGCCCTTTTTTTCCCTCCTAGGCGCGGTTACATCGTTGATTGCCATCTTTTGCCGGGGGCAGAAAAGGCTTTCGTTTCGGGGTAGGCTGCAACGCCAGAGTTGACTTTGTTCGCGTGTGCCCCTTGCATCATCAGGGTAGGTACCTCTGTACCTACAGGAAGGTGGCATGCAAGGAGGTACTTTTCGGTCAGCATGGCCGGTTCCTGGCTCTCTGGTTGGCTGGTTGGCTGGTTGGCTGGCTGGCTGGTTGGTTGGTTGGTTGGTTGGTGGCCCACTGACCGCCATGCGGGTCTCCTCTTCACCTTATCTTGGAATCTCATTCGGCAATCAGGATTGGCAGGCCATGGCATGGCATGGGTCTTGGGGCCCTTTTGCAATGCGGTTCGCCGTCTCGGAAGCGGTATTTTTTTTTCGCTTTGGTAACCAGGTAACATGAACGAATGCGAGGTTCTGGGCAAACAAAATGTTGATACCAGGCACTGCTTTCTTTCTTGGCATTTTTTTTATTGTCCCTGGCGCATTTCGCGATGGCGATGGTGCTTCGTCATGGGACTGTGTTTGTGAGTCGACATTATAGCAGTGCAATGGGTCAAAGGCACGTGGCCTGCATCGTCGATATCTACAATCTCTGCATCGGTGTGTGTCCGTTGTAAAATGTACGCTTCATAATTTATAATCTGGAATGGCCTGCCCCAGCTCTTGAGTGAGCATGCTGCATCGTGGCATCGCAGCCACGCGGGATTTGCGACCCGTCATTTCGGCTTGTGCCCGAGTTGTTCAAATATGCTGCACTCCGCCACCGCTGCGGCACTTGAACAATTCAAAGACCTCCCGTCGGGAATTACCTTCGAGCCTGGCCTCTGACATTGTTTTTGGCTCGCCCACCTGGCAGGAACCCTAGAGAAATGGACGTGGTCTATGCAGCATCGGGATCGGCGAAGAACCCCCTTTTCTCAACTCGATTGCAGTATCTCGTCTGCGTCTGCCCAGCAACATCATTTCCATGGCTCGCTGAGCTCTGTTTGTTTTTTTTTCGTCGTTCCTCAGCCCGGTCAAGATAGTCACCCGATTGTCTCATCGTCAGCCACCATTTCCGTCTTCGTTGTCGAGTGCCTGCTAGTAAACTTGGATAAAAGGCGGATGCCACGTATGCATGCAATGACTGCTGCTCAGAAAGAGTCCTTGGTCCAGTTACGAGATGGGGCCCGCCTGTTTTTGAAGGAGCTCGGCGACGGCGATACATCCAAGCAGGTCGTTATAGCTCTGCACGGAGCTCCGGGCGTTTCTGATCACAGAGAGGCAGAAGCCTCATTTGGCTTTCTTGTCTCCCGCTTTCGAGTCGTTGTTTTTGACGCGAGAGGTAGCGGGCAAAGTGACTTGAAGGGCCCGTATACACATGCTCGGTGGGCTTCTGATATCGACGAGCTGAGGTGAGTGCCGCCACCAAACGGATGTGGATGTGTATGTGTATGTATTTGCGCCCGTATTGTCAACTTTGTCTGAGACAATTTTTGACCTCCGAGCCACTGCTGTTTGTTTCCTGGCTGACAGGAGATAGGATCCGAGCTGGCTCAGAACCAATTATACTTGCAGCAGCCTCCTACGGGGGCTCAGTTGCCTTGGAATATGCCATCAAGTATCCCAACCATGTATCTGCCCTCATACTTCGTGACGTGTGGGCCTGCGGCTCAAAAGCGGCAATGTTTGGCCTCAAGTCATCTCTGACTTGTCCGCGTGTCAAGGTCGATGCAGAGCGTCAGTACAGAGCCTGGACCGGGACGTTGAAGCACAACAACGACTTACGAGACGCATTCCTGGAGCTTCTCCCCTTGTATAAACCCGAGATTGCAAGCCATGGGTCAAGTCTCGAAGTCGATGTGCCCCGTGAGCTGTGCCTGCATTACGAGACGCATAACTTCGCGATGAGCTACAACCAGCCGCGACTAGACTTGCGTCCGAGACTTGGAGAGATCTGTACGCCCACTATGATACTGGTCGGACGACATGATCTCATTGCTCCCGTACAATTCAGCGAGGAGATTCATCGCCTCATGCGAAACTCTCAGCTGACTGTTTTCGAGCACTCTGGGCATAGCCCCCCTGTGGACGAGCCAGAGGCTTTCCAAAACAGGGTGAATGGATTCTTGGACTATTTCAGGTTGTGACACCTTTGATTTCGTCGCAGTGTGTATTATTTCCGGGCTATCGAAAGACGCTTGTCGAATAGCGGCGTGGTGCGTTTGAAAACTATCATGCTACTTTTTTTTTGGGTTGTTGACGAGCTTTGAGACTGACTCGTCACCATGATTGATGACAACAAAGTTGGTGCCTCGTTGAATGCGATCTGCGATTGAATCGAACTGGGCGTTATAGGTACAGAACTGTGGATTGTACAAGTCTCGCGGACATTGTCCACGCCGTGAGGTCGGATCTTCAATTCGATACTGTGAATACCCGAGACGATCTTGTACTCTCTGTCACATTGTATAAATGTTATTAGGTCATATCTATCATGAAGTCACTTAGCTGATGCCAGAAATCTGATACACAGCATGACATGGTTGTGGAAATCCAAAAACGTTTGTCCGGTGGAGGATCGAGTTCAAAGATCGAGTTGAAAGATCGAGCTCAAGATGGCAGCCGGTCTTTTGGAATGCCTGACGACTTGGGAACAATATTTGGTTGCCGAGAGCATGCTAGATACCTGTCCGTTACGTCTGCACGATCCCGTTGATCTGGAAGCTGGGGTTTGGCCGGGTTGATGCATAGCTCACATATAGTAGGTACCTAGGTAGGTAATGTAGGGAGGTAGGTTTGCCAGGGGACGTGCCACGTTTGCCAGTATTTCTCATTTTCCCACCACAAACACGGGCACTTGCTCCCAGGCATGACCCATCTCAACTTTGTAAACGAAGATACTTCCACTGTCAGTTGAATCCATGTAAGATAACACAAGACCCAAAATGCCAAGATCCAAGCCGATGGCCACGCCGCATCACAAGTCTTCCCTTGAAGGTGGGCAGCCTTGAGCTCAGGAGGCATGTAGGTATCGATGCTTGGAGTAAATTTCACGTCGCTACCTACTACTGGGCACTACATGGCCAACGCTCGGAGGACGTCGAACCGAAAAAATACATGCAAGCTCCACAAACCAGATCCTACCCGAAACTTCCAACACATATCCGACATTTTGAGGAGGGCCGAAAGTCGGAGATGAAGATCCTGGCATCCCGAAATGTGACGGACTGTTAGGACTGTCAGACCTGTCTGGTTGGCGCCGTCGATTCTTGGCAGGTGTTTCTACAGCGCTCCTTCCTTCTGATGATCTAAATCCTGTGTGTGATTTTCTCACTCCCACACAACTATACTCTTGAAAAATATCTCTTGCGTCTGGAGAAAGTCCCGGAAATTGAAATACTTTCTTCACATACTGCTTCTCTTCCTTTGACTATACTATCAGCTGGGCCTCAACTGGCCACTCGCTGCCTGCTTGTTCTTTGCAAACTTGCAAAATTACCTGCTTGATTTATTCTTCTTCTTTTCCGTCTTCTCTTCTTACCCCAACAACTATCATCTTCGTCGAGAGCGGAGAGGATCAACGTTGGCAGGTATTCTACTAGATTTTCTCTCAGTGCCTAGCACTCCTGACTGCTATTTGTCGCAAGATTCTCGTTGAATAGCTTGGAAATCGTTCTTCCCTGGCCAGAAAGCTGTTTACTGCTGCTTCCCGTGATCTGAATCACGCTACTGTGTTTGTGAAAGAACAAAATCACCTGGGCAAGTATTTCAGCAAGGGACCAGAACTCGAAACTTACCAAAGCAGCAAGTCGTTGATTGTACCAATGATGGCATCTAAGCAGCCCAACGTCGACAGTGGCAGGCTCCCCTCACTGGGAGACGGTCTTCACTTCATGCGAAAATCTGCTTCCCACGAGCCTCTTGGAACTGATGCTTCACCTTCTTCTAAAGCTGGTTCTGATGTGGGTAAGTATCCGTGACAGTGACGGCTTCTCCATCTTTCTTGTGCCACTTTTGTGCTTCGTTACGCCGGCGCTGTTTGCTGTGTCACATTCTGTTCTGTTTGAGCTAGCTTGCAAGTCTGCCACGCTGTACCTCGTTGCATAATGCCTAATTTGATTTCCCACGCGGAGCATCTTGTCAATATTCACGTCTTTTTGGTCCAAAGCTTTTGAGATTTTTTTGTCTTCTCCACGCAGTCATGTTACATTGACTTTTGACGACTGCTGGAATCAACTCATACTATTCTTTTGAGCGAGTCTTCAACCCGTGCTCTCATTGTTCAAAGCCGTCGTTCTATTCGTGATACCTGACAGCGTTTAGGAATCAAACAAGGCTCGACAAGTGCTACATTGTCTCCTACGCCATCCCCTCGGTGAGTTGCCTTGAAGAGATGTACCAACTGACTTTTTACATTGGCTGACTTGGTGTAGCAAGCATCAGCGTCAGGCCGCCTCGGAAGACGCAACTCCAAAAGCTGTGAAGTAGGTATAAAATTAACGACGTCTCTATGGGAGTAGCTGACATTTTTCTTCAGGTCATCTGCGTTCCTCGTTGGATCAAGTGTAGAAGACGATGTTTTCGCAGAAGGTTCGTCTGCGACAGCTGTGGCTTTATCGAGCCCCAACAAGAACGAGCAAGTGCAAGCAAATTCGAGCAGCATCGACGCTCAAGGGATATATCCAGGCACTGCCTGCATGTTTGTTGCAAAGTACGAGCCAGCCTATTCGTTGAAAGAAGCTCAGGACCTAATCCCCCACAGCTTATCCCAACCATATGACGATCGAACTTTGGAGTTGGAAGTGACCAAAGCCTTCAGCCAATTTGGTGAAGTCTGGGTTAAGATCAAGCGAGATGGCAGCCAAATGCCATTTGCATTTTGTCAATTTACTGTGAGAATAAACATGATTCGGAGGACGTGAAAAGTTTGAGAGACTGACTCAGACGCAATATAGAAAGATGACCATGCCCAAAGTGCTGTTCAATTTGGCAAAGGCATGGTTATTCTCGGACGGCCATGCCGCACGGAAATGGCTCGAGCTCATTGTATGGTGCTTTTCCTTGGTGCTTTTCCTTGACTATGTTGACTACATCTAACTGGATCAGCTTCGTTTATTGTCTTCAAGAAATCTGGAGACCCGACTAGCCTTGCTGAGGCAACGGACTTGCTCGGCCAGCTCGGGGAGGTGGCCAAGGCAGAGTTTGTTCATCAGGACATTCAGACGTCTTTGGATATACCCCGGGCTGTACTTGTGACGTACAAGATGTACGACAACCGGCGTGATCCCGTCAAAGTAGGACTGTCCTTCTGCTTCTCCACCACCCTCCTACATGTGCGTTCACATTGCATCTAACACAACAATCTCTCTAGTATTTCGCTCAAAGCCAGAACTTTTTGGTCATTGCAAATGATCCGAAGCGAGTCCCAGACATGAATGCTCTAGCTTTTTTCAGACCGACGTGGGATGGTGGGCGAGAGCTCATGGATCAATACGACAAGGATCGTCGCTCCGCCTTCGTCGGCAACTTGCCGCTGTCCATGACTGAGGAGGTTCTCCAAAACATTGCAAGCTCCTGCGGGGAAGTTGTTAGTGTACAACTGTACAAAAAGATGATTCCCGGAGCAAACGGTATGCTTTGTATCTGATGTGTGCCAAGTGTCTAAGCTAACCGTTTTTGCAAGGGCTGAAGCATTGTTTTGGTTTCATTGAATTCATGCGGCCAGACTCGGCAGATGATCTTGTCACCTCTGTCGTTCGTATTGTCTCCCTCTCCGATTTTTGTCCCCTTGTGACTAATTTCTCTACCCATAGCATGGAACGGAGATTGAGGGCCATCGTGTGCGGGTAGAAAGAAAACACTCCCGAACCTTTACTACTCCTCAACGAGCACCGGGGCAGTTGCGGCATGTGCGCTCGACCATTCCCAGACGTCGAGCTCTCGGTGATTCCGAAATCTCTTCCGCGGCGGATGGCTTAAACGCCATGTCCCCTACTGGAAGCTTCAGAGCATCAGCTCACGCGCTGACCTATAACTCCAAGCAATTCTCATATGGAAGGGGACGCAGGCCGCGTACCACAATTTTCAACCCAAATACGTCTGTTGGGAAAGCACTGTCATCTGGCGACCTCAGACACGCGTCGAAGGGTTTCAATTCGCCTCAGAAAACAGACAGTCATTCATCAGAGGCTGACAAATTGGATAACTTATCACTGCACAAAAAGTCGGTGGAATTCGAGTTGCCTGCAGGCGAATGCATTGGTGAAGCTGCGAGTCAAGGCGCTGCAACAGCAACGGAGCATCAAGCTGAAGACCCGGCAACACCCAAATACCACACCCAGGGAGATGTGCCGGAGATGAAGGCTCAAGCTGCGTCTCCAGCCCAAGCGGATTGCAGTGTCGCCTTCCCCCAGCCACCACCGATGCCTTGGGTGCCAACTTACTCCCATTATGGTTATCCCTACATGGGTGCACCCATGACGCCTCAAGGGGGACCAGGAGTGATATATGGTGGCTATATGGCTCCCCCATTCTATGGCACCATGTGCGATATGTTTGGGAATCTGATAGTTTCCCCTCCGCCGATGATGAGTCCCTATCACGCCTCTCACGCGCCGGACGATGCCCCTGGTCGCACTGAGGAGAACACGGACACGCCAAAATCTGAGCATGGAAACGCCCGTGAATAAAGCTTCTCGTGCCATGTTTTCACCTTTGCGACCCGGACTCGCTATAGTTTTTCATTCATCTCGCCGCGGCTTACTTTTTTTTCTTTTCCGCCAGGAGGTCACTGGCTGCGACAACCAGCTTAGCATTCGATTCCGGCCAAATATTTCTTTCTTCCCGTCTCAACGAGACGTATAATTCATCGCTTTCCATGTCATCAAAATGCTTGGTATTTGGCGTTGCGCAACGAAAATTGTCATGCGACGCTGACCAACTTTCCAGGGTTGGTTGTTGGTACTGACTTGTGCCTTTCAGACACTTCTTTAATTGTCGCATTTAGTGCACGAGTTGGCCAAAGAAAGGGGCTTACGCCAAGCTATACTGTACTGGCCATCAAGGAACCAATTGTGAATATTTCATTTGTCAATTCGAGTAATTCAGGAAATCGTAATGAGAAACAGGATAGCGCGCTCGGGACGAGGCGAGAATTGGTCCTCTGTTCATGGGCGCATGGCCATAGCGGCGTGGGAAAAGCAGAAGAAGACAGTTTGTAGGAGTAGCATGAAGAAAAACGAAAACCAATTCGGCTTTTTACAGTTGTCTTGTTCTCGGTTCTTGTTTGGTCTGGTTGGCAAGAAGGCTGTGTTCTGCCGTTCATGTCGGTGGCCCACAGCCTGCTACCAATTGGCGCCAGCTAAACTTATAATAAGCCAAGCAGACGCTAGCAATTTGAGCAAATGGCAAGCAAGCAGCGCTATTTAGTAACAGGCGAACAGCAGACTTTCCGAATGGATCTGGATCATCTTGAGGCCGTCACCGCCACAGAAAATTTTCGCCCGTGTCTCATCTTGTCTTGCATTCATTCCCGAGCGAGTGAGTCTGGTTTCTGCGCAATCCTCCGGTGACCTTTTCTCGGCCCTTGGAAGGCATAGAAGGCATAGACTGTGTCAGACAGAATGGGGCAGCCATCGTCCGAGGCGTCGAACGCCGTCATCTACCTCACGTACGGGGTCTTTTTGTGTGTACTGCCCGTGTCCGCCTGAGTCTGTGCGAGTCCAACGATGGCTAACATGTTGTGCATAGGGCCTTGGGTACAGCAATCGCGTGGCGGATGAGGAAGCAGTCCACGAGTGACTTCCTGTCCAGCAATGGGACGCAAAGCGGTCAGCAAAGACACACATACAACACACACATCCCAATACATATGCAAACACGCCCTCACCAAATGATCCATCTCACTGACTCTTGGCTTCCCTCGCCTTCCTGTCCTTAGCTTTTCCCTTGGCCCTCAACTTTATCGCCTCTGGTGAGTAGGGGGCGGCAGCGGCTCGTTAAAAACGCAAATCATGAAGCCTCTTCTTCTACTTCTTTTTTGTCTTTGTCTCCCCCCCCCCCCCCCCCGCTTGGAGCGGTGGCTATTTCGTGGCCATCAAAGACGTTATTTGTGGCCCCCCGTCGCCTATTCTGGTTTTCAGCGGACCTGGTGAAAAGCACAGATGAGACATTTGTGGAATTCTGGCCGGACGAGGCTGTTTCCAGCTTGATGAGATGAGTAAGATGAGTAGGTTTGTTCTTTTTGATCTTCATTCTTCCTCCTCTCTTGTTGTCGAGGTTGCGGCGTCTTGTCCTTCGAGTACTCTGAGTTTTCTTTTCCTTTCCCGAAAAAGAAAGCCGAAAAAACCCGTGCTCCCAGGAGAGAGACGGCCGATGCCTCGTGACAAGAGGGGAGGAGATGCGGCTCACTACGGGCGCGGATTTGAAGCAGTCAGTCTTGTGTCCTGACTGAACTGTGAATCTGAAGCTGAGATTGCACCGTGATTACTCGATCAAGTTAATGCTTGCGTGGGAAATGTGTTGCCGCTCCAATCCTCCTCCCCCTCCCCTCCTCCCCTTCCCCTCTCCTCCCCCCTTTGCCTCTCTGGGCCTTCCCTTCCCGGCCCCGATCTTGGGTCAAGGCTAACAGCGGTAGCGCTCGGTGCCGGCATACTTTTCTCGTACCCCGAGCTGGCCACGATTGCGGGAGTCCAAGGCGTGGTCGTGTACGCGCTGGCAACGGCATGTCCGCTGCTCATCTTTGGCGCTGTCGGCCCCATCATCCGCCGCAAGTGCCCCGAAGGCTTCGTCTTGACGGAGTGGACGAGGCAGCGCTATGGAACCGTTGTCATGCTGTACCTCAGCGTCTTGACCTTGGTCACTCTGTTCTTGTACATGGTGGCGGAGCTGTCTGCTCTCGGCCAGGTGGTTTCGACCCTGACTGGCCTCGGCGGCCTCCCCGTGATTATCGTTGAATGCATCATCACGACCATCTACACGTGTAGGTTTTTGCTCCTCTGTCTGCTGGTGTATGTTTGGTGTGTGGTCACTAACGAATGACTGGTTACTTTGGGGTTCTTTTTTTTTTTTGCCTTTTTTCATAAAAAAAAAAAGCGCTGGGCGGCTTCAAGATTTCCTTCCTCACGGACGTCGTCCAAGGCGCCATGGTCGTCTGCCTCATCTTCGTGGCCACCATCGCGGTCGGGACCAAGACCACGATCAAGCCGGACCTCATCGACTCGTCGCACCTGCTCGAGCCCAGCCTCCTCGGCTGGCAGCTCCTGTACATCCTGCCGGTCGCCGTGCTCACCAACGACTTCTTCCTGTCCAACTTCTGGCTGCGGACCTTTTCGTCCAAGTCGGACAAGGACCTCATGCTGGGCGTGTCCATGGCGACGGTGGTGATCCTGTGCATCCTCACCCTCGTCGGCTGCACCGGCCTCATCGCCGCCTGGTCCGGCGCGTGGCCCTCGGACGGGACGCAGCCGGGGTCGCTGGCCTTCTTCCTGCTGCTGCAGCAGCTGCCCGACTGGGTGGTTGGCATCGTGCTCGTCCTGGTCGTGTCGCTCAGCTGCGCCGCCTTTGACAGCCTGCAGTCGGCCATGGTGTCGTCGGCCTCGAACGACCTCTTCCGCAACAGGCTCAACGTCTGGTACGTCCGCGCCATGGTCGTCGCCATCATCGTGCCCGTCGTCGTCGTCGCCCTGCGGGCCTCGTCGATCCTGCAGATCTACCTCATCAGCGACCTGCTCTCGGCCGCGACGATCCCCGTCCTGTGCCTCGGCCTCAGCGACCGGGCCTACTGGTGGCGCGGCTTCGAGGTCGTCGTCGGGGGTCTCGGCGGCATCCTGACCGTCTTCCTCTTCGGCACCGTCTACTACGGCAACGCGAGCGACGGCGCCCAGCTGCTCCTCCTCAAGAACGGCCTGTACGGCAACGACTGGAGCGCCTTTGGCGCCTTTGTCGCCGCCCCGGTCGGCGGCCTCCTCTGGGGGTTCGGCGCCCTCGGCCTGCGCCTCTTGTTCCAGTACGTCAGGGCGCGGGTTCTGCATACGCCCTTTGACGCGCTCCATCGTCCGGCCGGGTCTCGCGTCGGCAGCGACTCGGATGCGGATGCGCCGGAGCAGGTCGTCGTCAGCCCGACCAAGGCTGGTAGATTCTTCTAGGTGACGCGCTTGCCCCCTTGCCGGGGGGCAAAGGTGTGCATGGACGTTTATTCAACGTGGCGTGGCATGGCTGTACATGTCAGGCGCGTCTTTTGTGGTATCCCTGGAAAAGGGAGATGCAGGAAAGGGGGCCATGTAGAACAAACATGGAGGGATGATCGATGAAAGGGGGCCATGTTTAACAAACATAGAGATGAACTTCTTGGGAACCACCACCAACACAGCCATCGTTTTTGTATTCAGGGGGTGGAAGGGGACGCGGATAAAACCCAGGATTGGCGTAGCATTTCTGTCCATAGATGAGGAGCTTGGCAGCACAAAACAGCTTGAGATTAATTGCCTCTCGGCGAGGAACGATTTGAAGACAAGAATTATTAGTACATTTTGATACAGAGTATGCATTGTACTCCCGCTCCTTGGCCATACCCGGCCCCCCCCCCTTTTTTTTCATTTTCTCCTTCTTCTTGTCCGCGGAATCATCAGGCCCATCATTTGGACGACTTCCTCGCCGCCGACACATCAAAGCCCGCCCTCCGGGCCTGCTCCTCCTCCAGCACGGCCCTCTCGCGCAGATGGTCCTCGAGCGTGGTGGGCGACGTGGTGCCCCACAAGCGCCACGGCGACGACTCAAACGTCCTGGCATTCACCTGCCTCGACAGGACGACATACTCGACCTTGTCCTGCAGCCGGACACTCCCGGGCAGCGTCTCCCCCGTGCGGGCGTCGACCCTCTCGGCCCGCTGGGTCGACGCCACGGCCACGACGGCCTGCTCCGTCACGAGCAGCCTGTCGGACGGGTTCAACTGGTGGACCTGGTGGGACAGCAGCCGCGGGTACGTCAGCGGGCGGTTGTGCCGCACGAGGGCGAAGCGCACCACCCCCTGGCGGGGGTCGCGGCGGTCAATCGCGGCGGCGAGCCGG
>SRQA01000722.1:0-17463 GCA_018360365.1 Claviceps citrina | reverse complement strand
TTATAGTAAAAAATATAATAGTAATTCTTAACTATATTAATATAACCCTAACTATATAAGGTAATACCCTTATAGCTATATAATAGCGCCTTAATATTATATAGGAGTAGGAAGACACTACTATAGCTATAATTTAGGCTATATAGGCTGCCGCTAACTATATAATCTAATTTACTACTACTACTGCCTTAGCTATATCCCTTCCCTTACCTACTAATATAACCCTCTTTTCTAGAGTAACTAACCTTCCTTTACCTCCTACTACACTCCTAGTCTACTATAAACTAATTCTAACTAGCTCTCCTTATAATAGTAAATAATCTACCTTTAATACCTAGTGCTTTTTTATAGTATATAAGCTATAGGTAAATTATAACTTTATTAGTTTTACTATAAACTAGTAGATATTTATTTACTAGAACCTCTTATCCTTTATTTAGGCTAAGGTTACCTTATTCTTTAAGAAGGGGGATCTTATTTACTATAACCTAGCTGCCTTTCTAAACTATTTCTCTAAGCTTTACTCTAACCCTTATTACTATAAGATAGCCCTTACTAAACTTAACTAAATAAAGTAAGCTAGTAATAAATCCTTCTTTACCTTTTTTATTTACTTTAAGTAGAAACTCTCCCTTACTAATAGTATAAGCTAGGATAATAAGGTCTGTCTTGCTAAGCTATGCTATATGCTTAATAAGCAAATATATAGTATATATATTAGCTATAGTATCTTCTATAATAGCTATAACACTATTATAAAGTAGTACTATACTATTACCCTAAACCTTAAGACCTCTATACTTAAGGATTACTTTTACACTAAGTATCTAATAAATCCTCTAGCCTAGCATTGCTATATTACTAACTATAAGAGAGATATAGCTATATTTAGGGTAAATATTATAGGGACCTAGGGTTAGGGCAGGAAGAAGAAGAAGCTAAAGACTAAAAACATAGCCTTGCCCTTTACTTAGGCATAAGCTAAGTAAGTAACTAACTAGGAGATAGCGTATTACTAGGAGTTTAGTGCCTGCCTATACTATAAAGAGATAGGTTATATAGCTTATAACTACTCTCTCTTTCCCCCTTTTTAGCCTAAGGTCTATATTTAGTAGGCTATTACTAAGGCTAATAATTATAAGTATAAGGAGGAGGAGGAGGATAAAATAGGAAAAGACTAGCCCCTATAGTAAGTCTTATATAAGGGCTTCTAGGCTTTATTATATAGTAGACTCTAGGTTAGAAGGAGGTAGAGTTAATAAAGTATAATAAAATTTATAAACATATAGATTACCTAGTGTTCTTTATTCCTATTCTCTTTAACTTATTCTTCTTTATAAATACTCTAATTAACTATAGCTATAAGTGCTATAGTGCTATTAGTAAGTTTACTACTTAATAGCTAGGCCTTAAGCTTATTTAGCTGCCTTTAAGGCGCTAGGTAAGGACCGCTATTAAGGTTTAATAGTAGGGATAATAGGCACTTAAAAGGGAGTCTAGTATTACTTACCTTGCCTACGCTATAATTAATATTAATAGCTAGTAGTTATTTATCTACCTTTATATAGTCCTAGGCCTTGCCTAGGACATAATCTTTAGCCTACTATAAATAAAACACTATAATATTACCTTTTATACTACTTAGCAGGAGCTAATAGTAAGCATAGTAGAAGGCCTTATAGTATAGGAGTCCTTAAGTTATGCCTAGGGCAAGGCTATATAGGGCATAATAGGGTCTGCCTTTGCGGCTATAGCTAAGCAGGCTTGCTGCCTTTAGGATATAATTATTTAGTTTATAAGCACTAGCTTGCGCAAGTTAATATCTATCCTTTAGGTTACCGCGCCTAAGTTATAGCCTAAGGACCCCTATGCGGCCCTACTAGCTAAGCTTTATAACTTTACTAATCTCTTTAATAAGTCTAAGGCAAACGCTCTCCTACCTTATTATAGCACCTTAGACTACTATATTTATCTTTATAAGTTTCCTAATAGGTCCCTCCCCTCTCTTCTTTAGGGCCTATTATACTTTATACTTTAGGACTAGTTACTTAAACTCTAGCAGTAGCTTACAAAGCTTTTAGATAAGGGATAAATCTAAGCTAGCTCTTTTTTAGCAGCTGCTCTAGTTCTCTTAGTTAAGAAGGCTAGCAGGGGCTAGTAGTTTTATATAAATTACTATGCTCTTAATAAGATTATAAAGCAGGACCACTACCTATTACCTCTTATTAAGGAAACCCTTTACTCTCTAGCTTATATATAATAGTTTACTAAGGTAAATATTTAGGCAGCTTTTTATAAGCTATAAGTTACTAAGGGGGACAAGGCTCTTATAGCATTCTAGATATAGTTTAGGCTGTTTAAATAGCTTATCTGCCCCTTTAGCCTAGCAGGTACGCCTGCTACTTTCTAGTGTTATATTAATAACGCCCTTAGTAATGCCCTTAGTAACTTTATTATAGTATACTTAGATAATATCCTAGTTTATTCTAATAGCTTAAGGCATAACTATTTGCAGAAGGTTTACGCGGTTTTTAGCCGCCTACAGGCAGTGGGCCTCTACCTTAACCTTAATAAGTCTATCTTTACTACCTAATAGGTCTACTACCTTAGGTATATTATTATAGTAGGTAAAAGCGTGCGCCCTAACCCTGCTAAGGTCTAGGCTATTTAGGACTAGGCAGCCCTAATAAAGCTATAAGGTATACGTAGCTTCCTTAGTTTTATAAATTTTTACTATAACTTTATTCTAGATTTCTTTTAAGTTACTAACCTCCTTTATAATCTTATAAAGAAAGGCATCCCCTTTGTCTAGGGGCAGCGGGAGGCCTACGCTTTTAATAAGCTTAAGCGCCTCTTTATCTTAGACCTAATCCTAGCTTAATAGGACCCTAACTAGGACATAATAGTTAAGGTAAACTACTTTAGTATTACCCTTAGTAGTTGCCTCCTCTAGCTCTAGATAAACAGCATTTAATACCCTATTGCCTACTACTTAGCCTAGCTAACCCCCCCTTAGCAGAACTATACTATTTATAATAAGAAGCTCCTAGCTATTATCTCCTGCCTTAAGGTATAGTTAGCTAAGCTCTAGGGTGTCTCTAAGCCCTTTACTATTTATACTAACTATAAGAGCCTTAAGTACTTTATAACCCCTAAAATTATAACTAAGCATTAGGCTTGCTAGGCTAAGATACTCTTATAGTATTATTACTACCTATAGTACTAACCTATGTAGCACTAGTAGTATGCTAATATACTCTCCTAATAAGGCTAGGATAAGGTAGGGCTAACCCTATAGTATAGCTGCCTCCTTTAACCTTTATTTATCTAGGCTATCTTTATAGGCAACCCTAACCCCTTTAGTACTAATATTATACTACCCTCTAGTAACTAAGTCTTTTCCTCTCCTTACCTTTAGGCACTTTAGGATATAGTAATTACTTATAATATAGTATACTACTACTGCCTTACTACTATCCGCAAGAATATATAGTAATTCCCTGCTAAGGCTAAGATAAGGGAGTAGATTATAGACTATAGTATTAGCGCTTATAGGGTACTTTAGTTCTATAGCTAGATATAGGTGCCTTAATAGGAGCTATTAATAACTACCCTTATCTAGGAGTGCTATAAGTTACTAGTAGCAGGCTATCTAGGTTATAACACTACCTTCTAGACCCTTTAGTAATAGTTCTACTAGGCAGGCATATCCTAGGATATTACCTACTATATCTAGAATTATTACTACTGCGGTAGCTACAAGAGCTACTAGTAATAGCAGGGCCTCCTAAAACCCCTCCCTATCCCTAACCACTTCTAGTCCTAGATCTTAGTTAACTTTATAATAGGCCTGCCTATATATAGGCTATCTAATCCCTCTTCCCTTATAGTAATTATAAACTACCTTTCTAAGTTTATCTAGCTTAAGGCTATAACTAGTATCTCTACTAAGGCATACATAAAGAGGTTTAAGATATACTAGTAGTAGTTTTATAAGTTCCCTACCTTTATTATTACTAACTATAGTTTAGACTAGCTAAGTAAGTTCTAGACTACCTTATGCTTAATTATTAAAACTAAATAGTTACTTTCTACCTCCTACTACCCTTAGACTAATAGGGGCATAGAGTAGGCTAACTAAGAGGTATAGGCTATTTTATATCTTTATATTTCCTTCTTATAGTTTAATTAGCCTAAGCACCTAGTAGCATGCTAGCTTATGCTTAATAATTAGGCTTTCTTTATTACTAGCTTTAGTCTAAACTAGCTACTCTATAAATATAATATTAATTTAGTCTAGGTTCTTATAGACCTTACTTTTAGCGTTACTATAAGCATAGGATAGGTAGCCTAGTTTGCTTTATAACTTTAGGAGGCTTCTAAGCTAGCCTAGGTAGCTATTACCTTTACTTAGTAATAATAATAAGATAGTATAGCTACCTCTTATTGCCCTGCAAAGCGGTTCTAGGTTAGGGACTAGGTATAGCTCTCCCTTTACTATATTAAAACTAACTACCTCTCTAAGAAGCTAGACTAGGTAGTAGCTAAGTATTATATTATAGCTATCCCTATACTACTAATAGTCTATCTTAATGTGCTCTAGGGCATTTACCTTATCTTTTATATTAACCTTATTAAGTATGCTACTGCTAATTTACTCCCTAGTTAGCCCTAGTATAATATATGCCTAGGGCCTGTGTAAGTGTAAAATAATAAGGATAATAAGCTTTATAAGAAATACTAGGTTAAGAAGGTGCTAGTAGCCTATAACACATAGGGCTATAGGCACTATTAGGATATTCTTATTAAATAAGTAGGATACTTAATGCTAATATAAAAGCCGCTTAAGAACCTAGCGGATATATAGGCCCTAGCAGACTATAAGGCAAAATAAGGTAGTGTATAGTATAATAATAGTTCCTAGCAGGTTCTTAAATAAGGTTTTTTTATAAAGCTATATATATTTACTACTTAAGGCCTAACTTACCCCTAATTAGTCTTCTTCCCCCTCTTTCTTACTTATTACTTTTCCTTCCTTACCTTAGTAAACCTTATATTAGTTACTAGGTAACTTTAGGGGTAGCTTATTATTATAGGGGTTAGGGAAGGGGGTATTATGCTATATTTAGGATAGCGCTATTAAGATTACCTATATATCCCTCTTATCTCTCTTTTAGTAGTATTAATAGCTCTTTAGTATATGCCCTTATAGGGTGTGTTAGGGGTATTAGGGGGTGTTTAGTAATTCCTCTACCTATAGGCTAGGCCTATAGGATTACTATAGTAGCTATATAATACTTTATAGCATTACTATTTACTCCTTTATAGCTCTTTATATAGCCCTAAAGAACTATATAATATATTACTAGTAGCTAGCTATAGCTTAGGCATTCCGCTCCCCCTATGCAAATAGCACGCTTTTAAGCTAGGCAAAGGGTTAGACTAGTAGCTATGTAGTGCCCTAAATAAGGGCGCTAGGAGATATAAGGAATAGGTTAATAGCTATATTACTAGGTAGTGTAGGCGTAGTACTTCCTATAATAGGCGTGTTATTAGCAGGTATAGTAATAGTAGGGGTGTTATAAATAGTCTAGATAGTAACTAGGGCGTACTTAGCATAGTAGTATAGGTTAGTAAATCTATTACCTAGGGCATAAAATTTAGGTATTAAGACAGTAGCTATCTAGATTTACTAGGTCCCCTTATAATACACCTTTAGTATAATAATAGCGTAGCCCCTAGCTATAGCTTGTATTAGGGCATGTATAGTATACCTAATATAAGGATTAGCCGCTAGCATATACATATCCTACACGCATTTCTAGCAGCCCTTCTAGTAGCTCTTATATAACTTCCTGTAGGGACTATGCTTATAGTCTAGTTTGCCTAATTAAATAGTAATAAGGATATACTAGATATAAGGTAGGTTAATAGTTATAGGTATAGTATTACCCTTCTTATTAGAGTCTCCTTCTATAATAAACTTGCCTAGGGCCTATACTTAGTGCTAGTGTAAGGGCAGGATCTTACCTTATATACTAAGAGGCAGTTATAAGGGCTAGCGTAGTATGCCTAGGGGAGGCTATAGTAGCTGTAAGTATATATAAGTAGCTAGGGCAGGCAGGGGCTACTTGCTAATATTCTAAAAGCTATATAAGGGAAATAGTACCTAGGCATAGCCTAGGTAGTATAGTAGTAGTAGGTACTATAGTAGTAGTAGGCCTTAGAGTAGCTATAATATAGTAAGTAACTAAGCGTAGGATTTAGTAATATAAAGTAGGCTTAGGTATAATAATAAGTTTATATAAAAGTAATAGGTAATAAAACAAAAACTCTTTATAATAAGGAGGATAAAGAAGAATAGTTAGTAGGACTCTAGGGGCGGATAAGATAAGGTTTTTATACCTCTAATAAGCGTCTAATATAATATTATTTAGTTTAGGTATTACGTATAAATAATAATAATAATAGGTTCTTATAATACTAGCTAGCTATGCTAGCTATTAATAGCTTACTTCTTGCGCCTAATATAGGCGCCTTACTCTAACTAGGTACTAATATTAGGTAGGTTGCTTAGATATAGTCTAACTACTAGCAACTATTAACAGCCTATGTCTTGCTTTTATGCTAGCTATTTAGTATAGTATGTTATGCTTATACTATGCCTATTATGTTTACTATATTACTTATTTACGCCGCCTAGCAGGGTTTATAGTTTTATTTAGTTCTACGTCCCCCTAGCAGCGTTTAACGCAATAGGGATGTTTTATTTCTTAATTTGCTTGCCCATAGCTTTTTCTTACTAACCTAACGCTTTTATGCAGGCAGCGTCTACGCAGCACGGCCGCTGCCTAGGGCAGAAGGCTATGTAATAGTATTAGGCTTTGCCTAATATAAGGCTAATACAGGTACGTATTAGTAGTTATATATACCTTGCCTTACGCGTAGGGCTTACATATAATAATAGGGGGGTATTTATAGCAAGGGTATAAAGGGGGCATAACGGGGTCTTTGTGTTACCTTTCCTTCCTTTCTCTTTATGTCTTTTAATAGCATTCCGACGCCTATTAGCAGTAGCAATAGGGCCAGTCCATAACAGCAAAGCCTTAATTTCCTTACAGTTAGAGAGCTTAAAAGGCTTGCCTAGGGTTATAATCTTTCCTTATTAGCGCAGATTATTTGCTAGAGCTATGTCTGCCTCTTCTTTAGCAAAGAGGAAGGCTATAATACCTCTATACATAAGGAATGCCTTAAAGAACATAATCTCTATAAAGTCTTTATTAATTAGAGGGGTCTTTTATAAATATCTATAGCCTCTCTTTACCTAAGGGGTTATAATCTCTTATAAGCCTTCCGCAGCTTTATTCTGCTCTAGCATTATAGTAGGTGCTAGGTCTGTAGTTAATTAAACCTCTTTGTTAAGAAATCTAATCTTATAAGGCCTTCCGCAGCCTCTCTTTATAGGAGGGCTGCTACTAGTATTAGTTAGTATAGTGTGGTTAGCGCCTTTATTAGTACTATTAGCATAAGCAGCAATATTATTATTATTATAAGCCTCTAGGTCTACAAGATTAAGTAGTTTAATAATTTAAAGGGCTTCTTCCTTAAGGGATATATTATAAAGAAAGGGCTTAACAAATGTAATACTAAATTAAGCTAGGCCGTGAGGTATTTCCACTGTGTAAGTCTCTCCTTTAGTAGACAAGAGCTTAAAGGGTCCTTGCTAGCTATCTTTCTTATACTAGACCTAAACGTCTAATTATAGTAGGAAATAATAGGTTAGAAAGGTTATAGGTCTATTACAGAGGGCAAGGGCGTCTTATACTTAACGCTTCGCTATAGCCTTACGGGCATTAAATATAGCCTTATAAATAGCTTTAGCATATTATATAATAGAAAAGGAAGGTAGCAAGTTATGTAATAGGCATAGGTACGCACTAAACACAAGGAGGGTTAGCATAAGGCTATTAGGGCTTATAAAATTATTCACAGCCTTTATAGCTATTTAAAGCATCTTATTAGGCAGTAAGTAGGTTCCTAATTTGCCTTTAAGGATATTATAAGCTCTTTAGAGCAGGCTATAATATCTCTTAACCTTGCTAATGCTATTATAGGATTAAATAGTAACTTTATTAATATTAATAGCTAGGGATTAGGCGTATTAATAAAATTCCGCTAATACAAAGTTCTTTCTAGTATTATAAGATATCTAATCTAGCAGGCTAAGATATAAATTAATCTAGCAAGATTAAATAGTATCCTAAACATCCTTTATAGTCTGCTTCTTTAGATCTAAGAAGCGCATAGCTTAGAAGGCAGTTACAGCGTTAATAACATAAAGGACTAGCTTACTATTAATATAAAGGATATCCATAAAGATCTTATAATTAAAGTTATAGTCCTCTTATAGTATAAACTTAAACCTACCTAGTCCCTTCTCCTTAAGTTAATATTACTCACAGAATCTTATAAGTTTCGCAAAGAGGTAAGGGTTAAATTCCTTATTAGCCTAGTTTAAGATCTTTAATAAGCAAGCTATAAAGGGGTGGCTAAATTAGTAGTAAAGCTAACAAAGCTCTTTCTCTATAAGGTAGAAGGCAACCACTAGCTTAGGCTCTAGATATTACTATAAGTAACCTTATTATTAGGTTATAAGGACCTCTTTAGTCCCTTAGATTAGCATATTCTGTAAGTTATCTAGCCTTATGCCTATCTAGTCTATATCTATAATATAATATAAGAAGGGAGTGTTAGTAGGCAGAACGTAGAAGTTAATATCTCTAAGTATAGTTAGCACGTAAAGGACGCCTTTAGAGAGGGCTTTTCCTACTCTAAAGCTAATCTTATATTATTAAGCCTTATTAATCCGCAATTATAGTATTAGGCGCTGCAGAGCCTTAACCTAGGGTATCCTAGCTATTAAGACCCCTAAGGCACTAGTATCTAGCAGGATACTATAGAAAATCTTGCTAGAATAGCGTAATTCTACTATATAATTAGCAGTAATTATATTATTAGTAACGTTAGCAGTAACGTTAACATAAGGATCTCTCTAAGAGAGAGCGTAGCATAAAGCTTTATAATAAAGGAATTTAATAATTTCTATACCTTTAGGCACTTTAGAAGATAATATAAAGGTCTTAAGGGCATAGGTAAGGAATTATAATATTATAGGGGCATTATTATTAGAGGTATTAGGGTTAGGCTGTCTCTAAGGGGTTAGGAAGGACTAGGTAGTAGTGGTAGCTATTATAACTTTAGTCTTATAAATTACATTATAAATCTCTTCTAAGTTAAGGCTATAAAGGTTAGAATTATATAATCCTTTAACGTTAAGAAGGAATTACTACTACTTTTAGTCTATAGGCTTATTATAATATATTAGGAGATGGTTCTAATTAAATTTAGTGTTTTAACGCTCTTAAGAGAAATGCTTTATAGACTAGTATCCTTCTTTACTATAAATATAGTATTATAGGGTCTTTCTTTATTATATACCTTGTAAAGTGTAGCTATAGCTCTAGCTAAACTTACGGTTAACATAGAAAGTAAGTGATAATCACAGAGTCTTATATCTTAGAGTCTTATTATGCTAAAGGAATCTGCTATGTTTAAGGCGTTTATCCTTCTTAGTAATTCTAATAGATTTCTAAATCTTAGCGGTAAGGTCTTTATATATTAAGCAGCTATTATAGATAGCATAGCTATATTTAGGGATATTATTAATAGTAGTAAGAAGGGTATTTTACATCTCTGCATTATTAACATAGCTTCCTTAAAGTCTGTAATAAATCTTAAGGATCCAGTTAGTAAGGAGGTTAAGAGCCTTAGTTATGCTCTTCTTAGGATTCTTAGTTATTACCTTATAAAGTATAATAGTCCTAAGGTTTATCTAGTAAACTTAGCCTATATTCTAGGTTTTAAAGCGTTCTCTTATAGATTATACTATTTTATTAAAGGTTATCCCTAGGCCTTAAATATAGTCCTTATAATATATAGCTACGTTGCCCTTAAGCATTATAAGGAAGGCCTTATAGAAAGCATTCTTAGGGATATTAAGTTAGTTATAAAGGGCAAGGAATATACTATATTTATTATAAAAGAAGTTATAAAGGTCTTTGCTATACTTATTATTATTAAAGTAGACCTTATAGAGGTTTATAATTTTCTTTATAATTACTACTAACAAATTAATTAATCTTATAGGCTTCTTGTATATTCCTCTAGAGGGTCTCTACATCTCTAGAGGTAGAAGCAATGCCTTAAAGGAATTAAAGGGCATTAGGGTAGATTATAAAGCTTATAGGTATTCTTGCTTAGAGTCTCTTATAGCTATTATAAGGGGCAGGAAGGGAATCTTTCTAAGAGAGCGTAAGACCTCTTACATAGTTTCTTATATAGGAGAGTTAAGGTAGCTTTAAGTTATCTCTATAAGGGGTAGGCAGCTTCTGCCTCTTTCTTCTATTAATAATTAAGTAGTTTAAGAGGTTTATAAGGTTATAGTCTCTTCTACTCTAGGGGGTTAAGGCATTAAGGGGGCTAGGGCTATTATCTTAAGTTTCTAGGTAATTAGGCTTCTATTATTTATAAAGTAAATACCCCTTCTTTCTAGGAAGATTTAGAGGGCTCTTATAAGGGGTGCTAGGAGTTTCTTATAGGTGTTTTTTAATTATTAGCTAAATTTACTAACAAATTCTAGCTAGAGGGCCTTGCTGCAGATATCTTTTACTTCTACGTTATAAATAAATTAAGTAATTTTACTAGCAATTTCCTCTTCTAAGCAGAGGGCAGGGATTAGGTAATTAGTCTTCTAAACATACTAATTAGGGTTAATAATATCTTTAAAGCATTCTATAGCTTAGGGGAGGTTAGGAATACTTCCTACTATAGAGTTATTATTATTAAAGTCTATTATCTTAACTAATTAATTAATTAGTCTATTATTAGATAAAGGGGTCTTTTATAGTTATTCTTTTAAAGAGGAAGAGCATAGTAGTTAATAAGGGTATAAAATAGCTATCTTTTAGGTAGGCTTAAAGGATTAAGCTAACCTATAATAATAGAATTACTTAAGTATAAAGCAGCTATCTTATAGACAAACTTAGTAGATAAGCTAGTTTGTAATAATAGAATTACCTTAGCATAAGATAGTTATCTTATAGGCAGACCTAAAGAATTAGGCTAACCTATAATAATAAAATTAGCTTTCCTATAGTAATTTTTACTAATCTATAGTCCTGTAACTACTAATTAGTATTAGATAAGTATAGGTAAAAGATACCTATAGGTTATGTGTAATTATAAGTAAAAGGTGTGTATATATAAGGGGGTTTTATTTAGTTATATTTTCTAAGAGGAAGCTATCTAAGGGGTCCGTTGTGTGCCTCCTTTTATACGTGTTAAACTCTGCGTGCCCCCACATTCACATAGTGGTTTGTGGTGCGGCTAATCACATTACGTGCATCCTCGCTTAGCTAGGCGGAGCCGCAGGCTAAGCCGAGGGTGCCGAGGTTAACCCGTAATGTGTGCGATGATTCCGACAATTATTATAAGTAAGTTAAGGATATTAAAATAAAAAATTAAGAAAGTTATAGCTTATTTAAAGGTATATAATAATAAGTAATAGTCTTAATTCTTACCTCTTTTTATTTAATTTAGTAAAGGGTTTATACTTATATAATTATAAGTATTATATACCTTTAGGTCTTTGCTATAAGTCTAATAGTTATATATAGCAAATAACCTTATTATATAACGCGAGTCTAACGGAAGCTCGCTCGTGCAAATAAACCTTATTAGCCTAAGGCAACCTCGTGGCTTTCTAGTCCTAATAAGCTAAGTAATATTATTAAAGCTTTTGCTATATTATTTATAGTAAAGGCTATAGTAGTCTTAAAGGATTTAAAGAAGATTAATAAAAGCCTTATAATATAAGATACCTTTAGCTAGACCTAAGCTAAATATTAAAGTAACCTTTAGTCTTATAAAGCTAAAAAGGTTAAAAAGATAACTTTAAAGACTTAGATTATATATATAGTTAAAGTAATAATTTATATAATAATAATTAATAAAATTAAAGAGACTAAAGAGCTTATAAAAGTAGCTTTTATAGCTCCTGCTAACCCTATTCTATATTAGATACCTTTAATAATAAAAGAAAATAAAAAGCTTTTCTTAACTAAAAACCTTACTTTAATTTTTATACCTAATATATTTTTAAAGGCTATTGTGAGGTGCGGCCCCACAAGACAGGCCACGCCGGATTGCCCGGCGACGTTACGGAGAATCCCCGGCTAATGCCTAGGGCTTGCGCACGCGGCTAGCATATCTAGCGACGCGTGCGCACACTATTCTTGCTTAGCAAGCTTAAGTCCTTTTATAATATAATATATGCTTTTTTGCTACTACCTAGCTATAATATCTCTTATAATTCTTAAGCTTTAACCCTAGCTACCTAGTAGTAGAGATAGCACCTATAATAAGATCTATAACTAAATTAGGGGATAATATATATTTAGCACCTCCTAAAACGCTACCTCTAGTGTTATATAATAGCTCTAGCCTTACTCTAATAAAGTTATTTATAGGCTAAGACCTTAAGACTACTAAGCAGGCTATTTATAAGTAAATTACCTAGCTTAAGATCCTTAAATAACTCTAAGAATAAAAAAAGAAATTACTTTAGCAACTTAGTATATATAAAAACCTGCCTAAATGCTAGTAATACTATAATAATTCCTCTAATAGTAAAAAAGGAGAAGTTAAAGTTAGGAATATTATAAAGCTTACTTACCCTACTAACCTATAAAAATATAAAATCTAGATTAATAACCTAAACTATGCTTTTAATAGAGTAAAACGCAAGTATTAATATAACTACTAGAAAATCCTTTTTATCCTTAGTAATATAGACTAAGTCTGTAGGGCAAGATAGGACTAATTTATTAGCGAAAAGACTATAAAGGAGCGGGACTACTTTACTAATAACTAGGGCAGCTTCTAGGAGTAGACTCTTATACTACTCTAAGATTCTGCAAATTATAATACCTAAATTGCCTTATAGCTTAAGAAAGCGCACTAATAAGACTAGCAAAGCTCTATAGACTTTAGTATTTACCTTAATTCCCTAGAGAATTACCTTAAAAAAGTAAGTAAAAAGTCCTAGGCTTTTACTTTCTTTATAAAACTATAGCCTAAATTATAAAACTATATAAATTTACACACCTCTATTACTAGCAAGACGCGTAAGGAAGTTATAATAATTATATAATAATTCTAGGAGGCAATGCTATCTTTTAAGAACAAGCAAAAAGCCATTAATTCCTAGGATTATAACTAGCGAAAGGGATAATAATAAAACTACTAATTAAAATACCTATAATAGCAAGCCTCTAATAAAAGCCCTGCCACAGAGCCTAATAAGGATAAGGTTTATAATAAGCTAAATTAACTAAATAACCGCCGGTGCTATAATTATAGCAATAATAGCTATATTGCTTAGTACTATAATAAGCTAGCAAAAGACTAGGAAAACTACTAGTAGCAGAGGTAAATACCCTAACCTTTACTACTAATACCTAAATACCTATAGGATATAGATTTTATATTCTAGTATTTATAAAGGGGCAAAACACTACTAAAACGTTTGCAGACCTAGATAGTTACTCTAATATTAATATTATAAGTATTAAGTTTGCGCGATAATACTAACTAAAAAAAGCCTAAGTAATAGCCCCTCTCCTTAAGGCTATAGGAAATCTTATAATACCTTAATATAAGGTGTATTATATACTACTTACCCTAAAAGACTTAAGGGGTTAAGAGAAAGACCTTATTATTAACTATATTACTATTAATAGAGACCTAAAACCTAAGGGAAGTCCTATATTAATTAGAATATATACCCTTATAAAGAAATAAGTATACTTGTCTTTATATAGTTAAGAGTAGTAGTTTAAGCTTAGTTAAGATAAGTTAAAGATTTTAACCCCTTACTATTTTGCTAAGAAATTGCAATAAGAAGCAGTAGTATTTACTATAAAATCCCTTAATAGCTTTATTCCCCTTAGAGATAAAGAAGTTACTAATACTTTTAATAGTGCTAACACTATCCTAGACAAACTCTAGGAGTTTTAGGATATATTTGCCTCTAATAAGGCTAGACTACTACTATCTTAAAAGGAAATAAACTATACTATTAACCTCCTCCTAGACACTATGCCTTTATATAGTTCTATATACCCCCTCTTATAAGCAGAACTTAAGGAGCTCTAGGACTATATCTAAGATAACCTAGTAAAAGGGCATATAAGACCCTTAAAAAGCCCTATAAGCACGCTAATTCTTTTTATCCTAAAGAAAAATAAAACACTTTAACTCTGCGTAAACTACTAGGAAATTAATAAGATTACGCTTAAGAATTACTACGCTTTACCTCTTATTTTAGAGATCCTTAATTACTACTAGGGTATAAAATACTTTTCTAAAATTAATATTAAAGACGCCTACTACTAGATCTAAATAAAAGCTAGTAATAAGTAGAAGATTACTTTCTAAACCTACTATAAACACTTTAAATACCTTATTATACTATTTAGCCTTACTAATGCCCTAGCTATATTCTAAAACTATATTTACTAAGCTCTTTATAGACTAATAAACACTATTTATATAGTATATCTAGATAATATCCTTATCTTCTCTTAAACCTAAGAAGCATACATAAAACACATTAAATAGGTTCTTAAATATATAAAAGAGGCAAAGCTATATGCAAAACCTTCTAAGTGTACCTTTTACTAAAACTTAGTAGAATTCCTAGGATTTATCCTATTAACCACTAGCATTTTAATAGACCCTAAAAGGGTTAAGACTATACAAGATTAGCAAAAGCTAAAGAGCTTCTAGGATATATAAGTATTCCTTAAATTCTGTAATTTTTACTAACGCTTTATACACTAATACTCTAGCATTACAGCACCTTTAAATACACTTATAAAGGGCAGCTAGAATAGCATACAAAAGGGTACCTTTTAATTTAGACTAGCTAAAAAGACAGCGTTTATATAGCTAAAAGCTACCTTCTAGGAGGCCCCTCTCCTCTATTACTATAACCCTAACAAGCAGGTCTAGATTAAAATAAACGCTTTAGTCTTTATAATAGCTAGTATTATCTTATAGCTAAATAATAATAGGTAATACCACCCTATAGTATTCTAGTTAAGGAAGTTTATAAACATAGAAAGAAATTATAGTATTACTAACTAAAAGCTCTTTATAATAGTTAAGTTATTTAAACACTAGTAACACTATATTAAAGGGGTAAAGAATCTAGTTAAAGTCCTATTAAACTACTATAACCTTTAGACTTTTATAAGGCTACTAAAGCTAAATAGTAGGCAAGCATAATAGTATATATTCCTATTACCTTTTAACTTTATTATTAAATATAAACTAGGCAAAAGCAACCCTACTAACGCACTATTAAGACAGCTAAATTATAATAGTAAAACGCTAATAAATTTAGGGCTACTGCCTAACTTATAAAAGAAGTTTTTATTTGCCCTAAGTAGTAAGGAGGCTAATAAGCCTAGAGAGATATATTCTATAAAAGAAGTAAAAGGGGTTATAATATCTAAGAGAAGACATAGTAAGACGCCTTTAGGAGAGGAAAATGCTTTAATTATAGGGGATTAGTAGTAACATAGTAAGATGCCTTTAGGAGAGGAAAATGCTCTAGTCTATAATCTTAGGGTCTAGACAAGCAAGGTAGCTACTAGGATGCTAGTAAAGCATAAGCTAATAGCTAATAAATTCGTAGCTAAAGTAGGATATGTTTTTAGCGTTAAATTACACAAAATCTAGGCGGCTATTACATTACTAGATCTATATAACCATACTATAGATAGGTTACTAGCTTAGCTACTAAAGATAGCTTAGGACTATAACTAAAACCTTTAGATAAGTAGCTAGGCCTAAGAGGCAGTAAAAGGGAGGGGAAACGCTAGGATATAAAAACATAATATATATAGCCTTCTAATATATAATAACTAGGTAGTAGTACCTTAGGACCCTATCTTATAGGTAGAGCTTCTGTGGCTATACTATAATAATTCCTTAGCTAGTTACTTTAGTATTAACTAAATAATTAAATTATTATAATATAATTTCCACTAGCCTAGCCTACAGGAGGTAGTAGCGGACTATATATCTAGTTATGCTAAATATTAGCGCATTATAGTAAGATAGTATAAGCTATATAGGAAGCTTAAATTACTTCTAATACTAAGGCAACTATAGGTTAAAGTGTTAATAGACTTTATTATAGGATTACTATAGGTATTTTACTATAAGTAAGAAACTAACTTAATCCTAGTAATTATAAACTAATTTAGTAAGTATTTTATATTCCTTCCTATTACTACTATAATTAATACTACTAAGCTAGTAGAGACCTTCTATATAAAAATTAAATTAAAATTTAGCGCGCTAGAGGGTATTATATTAGACAGAGGATTAGTATTTACAAGCAAATTCTAGTCTAAGCTATATTTCTACTCTAAAATAAAACAAAGGCTTTCTATAGCTTTTTACCCGCAAACTAATAGTTAAATAAAACAGACAAACTAAGTCCTTAAACATTACCTCTATTACTTTATTAGAGAGAACTAACTAGTATAGCTAAAGCTACTACTATAGGCTTAATTTACTTATAATAATGCGGTTAACTAATTAATAGGCCTTGCTCCTTACTACATACTTATAGGGTATTATTCTAAATTTTGCCTTAGTCTTAGGGATAAGACTACTAGGGGAGAGGTGCTAGAGGCAAAGGCCTAAGTAATAAAGCTATAAAAAGTACACAAATAACTTTAAAAAATATAGCAAAGGGCTAGCAAATCCTAAGCAAAATACTATAATAAATAACACATACTACTACTAGTATTTAAGTATAGGGACCTTATACTATTATTAGCCTAGAATATTAAGGTAAAGGAAGTAAAATATAAGCTAACCTCTAGATTTTTAGGACCCTTCCGCGTTATTTAGGTAATTAGGAAGTAAGCATATAGACTAGCACTACTAGAAAAGTATAGCCGCTTATATAATATATTTTATATTAGCCTACTTAAGCTATAGAATCGCTATAAAGATAGCATAAATACACAGGCAAATATACTAGACCTTAAAGAAGAAGATAAACACTACTAAGTTAAAGAAATTAAAGGATAAAAAATAGTTAAAGGAAAGACCTATTACCTAGTAAAGTAGAAGGGATAGCTAAGTAAATATAATTAATAGGTCCTAAATAAGGACGTGAACGCACCGCGGCTAATAGCAGTATATAGAAAAAAGATATAATTACTAATAAAAAGGGGATAATAAGCTCCTAAAAAACACTAGCTATTATTTAGCATACTATTTATATATTAAAAAAAAAAAAAAAAAAAAAAAAAATTAATT
>SRQA01000721.1:0-17464 GCA_018360365.1 Claviceps citrina | reverse complement strand
CTTTATAAAGTTAGTAGCAAATTAATAAGGATTTATTATAAATTATACTTTATAGTTACTAATAAAAGTCTTTAATTAGAGGGCATTCTAGCTACTATAAGAAAGCTACTTAAGGGGAGCTTATATAAAGGTCTACTATAAATAATATATAGCGGGTGTAATAAAAGCTATAAATATATTTTCCTCTAGTAATTCTTTATTATTAATATTATATATAAGTTCTTAGAGTTTTTAAAGTTACTACTTCTTTCTTACTTAATTAACGCGCTCTTAAAGCACTAAGATTTTAGTATTATAATTATTACTAATAGGGGTGTTTTCTATAGCTACTATAAGCTCTTACTAAATAAAGGGTGTAATAGGTTATAGTAGTAATCTAGATATAATACTAGCTCTAGGTATAGCTATAGGTCTTTGCGTAGGTTTAGCGCCTTCTCTAGTAACTTCGCTGCTATTGCGTGTTAAGTTATAAGTCTAAACTATAATAACTTTCTTAATTTAATAGTCTAATATTAATAAAAGAATGTTATGGACTAGCCCTATTGCTACTGCTAATAGGCGTTAGAATGCTATTAAAAGATATAAAGAGAAAGGAAGGAAAGGTAACACAAAGACCCTATTATGCCCCCTTTATACCCTTACTATAAATACCCCCTTATTATTATATATAAGCCCTACGCATAAGGCAAGGTGCGTATAACTACTAATGCGCACTTATATTAGCCCTATATTAGGCAAAGCCTAATACTATTACATAGCCTTCTGCCCTAGGCAGCGGCTATACCACATAAATACTACTTATATAAAAGCATTAGGTTAGCAAGAAAAAGCTATAAGTAAGTAAATTAATAAACAAAATATTCTTATTATATTTATAGTTACTAAGAGATAAGCGTAAATACTACTAGGGAAGGTAAGCTAGCCTAGCTAGGATAGGCACTAGACTAGTAAAATAAGGAGATAATCTAGGGATAAGTAAGTAAACTAAGATAAAGGGATATAAAACTAAATAAAACTATAAACTTTACTAGGTAGCGTAAATAAGTAATATAGTAAATATAATAAGCATAGTATAGGTATAATATACTATACTAAATAGCTAGTATAAAAGTAAGACATAAGCTATTAATAATTACTAGTGGTTAGACTATATTTAAGTAACCTGCCTAATATTAGTACCTAGTTAGAGTAAGGCGCCTATATTAGGCATAAGAAGTAAGCTATTAATAGCTAGTATAGCTAGCTAGTATTATAAGAACCTATAGTTATTATTATTTACACGTAATACCTAGACTAGATAATGCTATATTAAATGCTTATTAAAGGTATAAAAACCTTATCTTATCCGCCCCTAAAGTCCTATTAACTATTCTTTTTTATCCCCCTTATTATAAAAAGTTTTTATTCTATTATATATTACCTTCTTATAGACTTATTATTATTCTTAAGCTTACTTTATATTACTAAATCCTATGCCTAGTTACTTACTATATTATAGCTATTCTAAGGCCTGCTACTACTATAGTACCTACTATTACTATACTACCTAGGCTATACTTAAGCACTATTTCCCTTATATAGCTTTTAGAATATTAGTAAGTAGCCCCTGCCTACCTTAGCTACTTATATATACCTATAGCTACTATAGCCTCCCCTAGGCATACTATACTAGCCCCTATAACTACCTCTTAATATATAAAGTAATATCCTACCCTTATACTAGCACTAGGTATAGGCCCTAGGTAAGTTTATTATAAAAGAAGACTTTAATAAGAAAAGTAATGCTATGCTTATAACTATTAACCTACCTTATATTTAGTATATTCTTATTACTATTTAATTAGGCAAACTAAACTATAAGTATAGTTCTTATAAGAAGTTATATAAAAGCTACTAAAAGGGCTGCTAAAAATACGTGTAGGACACGTGTATACTAGCAGCTAATCCCTATATTAAGCATACTATACACGCCCTAATATAAGCTATAGCTAGGGGCCGCGCTATTATTATACTAGAGGTATATTATAAGGGGACCTAGTAGATTTAGATAGCTACTATCTTAATACCTAAATTCCATGCCCTAGGTAATAGATTTACTAACCTATACTACTATACTAAGTATACCCTAGTTACTATCTAAACTATTTATAATACCCTTGCTACTACTATACCTACTAATAATATGCTTATTATAAGAAATACTATGCTTATATTACCTAGTAATATAGCTACTAACTTATTTTTTATATCCCCTAGTGCCCTTATCTAAAGCGCTATATAGCTACTAGTCTAACCCCTTACCTAGCTTAAAAGTATACTATTTATATAAGGGGAGCAGAATACCTAGGCTATAGCTAGCTATTAGTAGCATATTATATAGTCCTTTAGGGCTATATAAAGGGCTATAAAGGAGTAGATAGTAATACTATAAAGCATTATATAGTTACTATAATAATCCTATAAGCCTAGCTTATAAGTAAAGAAATTACTAAACACCTCCTAATACCCTTAATATACCTTATAAAAGTATATACTAAAGAGCTATTAACACTACTAAGAGAGAGATAAGAGGGATATATAAGTAATCTTAATAGCACTATCCTAAATATAGTATAATACCCCTTTCCCTAACCCTTATAATAATAAGCTACCCCTAGAGTTACTTAGTAATTAATATAAAGTTTACTAAGGTAAGGGAGAAAGAAGGGTAGGTAAGAGAAAGAGGGAAGGAGATTAATTTAAGGTAAGTTAGGCCCTAAGTAATAAATATATATAGCTTTATAAAAGAACCTTATTTAAGAACCTACTATAAACTATTATTATACTATATACTACCCTATTTTACTTTATAATTTACTAAGGCTTATATATTTACTAGGTTTTTAAGCAGCTCTTATATTAGTATTAAGTGTCCTACTTATTTAATAAGAATATCCTAATAGTGCCTATAGCCCTACGTGTTATAGGCTACTAGCACCTTCTTAACCTAGTATTTTTTATAAAGCTTATTATTCTTATTATTTTATACTTATATAGGCCCTAGGCATATATTATACTAGGGCTAGCTAGGGAGCGGATTAGTAGTAATATGCTTAATAAGGTTAATATAGAAAATAAGGTAAATACCCTAGGGTATATTAAAATAGACTATTAGTAGTATAAGAATAGCTATAATATAATACTTAGCTATTACTTAGTCTAGCTTCTTAGAGGGATAGTTAGTTTTAATATAATAAAGGAAGAGCTATACCTAGTCCCTAACCTAAAACCGCTTTATAAGGTAATAGGAGGTAGCTATATTATTTTATTATTATTACTAAGCAAAGGCAATAGCTACCTAGGCTAGCTTAGAAGCCTTCTAAAGTTATAAGGCAAACTAAGCTACCTATCCTATACTTATAGTAGCGCTAGAAGTAAGGTCTATAGGAACCTAAACTAAATTAATATTATATTTATAAAGTAGCTAGTTTAGACTAAAGCTAGTAATAAAGGAAGCCTAATTATTAAGCATAAGCTAGTATACTATTAGGTGCTTAGGCTAATTAAACTATAAGAAGAAAATATAAAAATATAAGATAGCTTATACCTCTTAGTTAGCCTACTTTATGCCCTTATTAGTCTAGGGGTAGTAGGAGGTAAAAAGTAATTATTTAGTCTTAATAATTAAGCATAAGGTAGTCTAGAACTTACTTAGCTAGTCTAAGCTATAGTTAGTAATAATAAAGGTAGGAAACTTATAAAACTACTACTAGTATGTCTTAAACCTTTTTATATATGCCTTAGTAAAAATACTAGTTATAGCCTTAAGCTAAATAAACTTAGAAAGGTAGTTTATAATTACTATAAGGGAAGAGGGATTAAATAGCCTATATATAAGTAAGCCTATTATAAAGTTAACTAAGATCTAGGACTAGAAGTAGTTAGGAATAGGAAGGGGTTTTAAAAGGCCCTACTACTATTAGTAGCTTTTATAGCTACTATAGTAGTAATAATTCTAAATATAGTAAGTAATATCCTAGGATATGCCTGCTTAGTAAAACTATTACTAAAGGGTCTAGAAAGTAGTATTATAACCTAAATAGCCTACTACTAGTAACTTATAGCACTTTTAAATAAGGGTAGTTATTAATAGCTCCTATTAAGGCACTTATATTTAGCTATAAAACTAAAGTATTTTATAAACACTAATACTATAGTTTATAATCTACTCCCTTATCTTAGCCTTTATAGGGAATTACTATATATTCCTATAAATAGTAATAAGGTAGTAGTAGTATATTATATTATAAGTAATTACTATATCCTAGAGTGCCTAAAGGTAAGGAGAGGAAAAAACCTAATTACTAGAGGGTAATGCTATATTAGTACTAAAGGGGTTAGGGTTACTTATAAAAATAGCCTAAATAAATAAAGGTTAAAGAAGGTAGCTATACTATAGGGTTAGCCTTACTTTATCCTAGCCCTATTAGGAGAGTATATTAGCATACTACTAGTACTATATAGGTTAGTACTATAGGTAGTAATAATACTATAAGAGTGTCTTAGCTTAGTAAGCCTAATGCTTAGTTATAATTTTAAGAGTTATAAAGTACTTAAGGCTCTTATAATTAGTATAAATAGTAAAGGGCTTAGAGACACCCTAAAGCTTAGCTAACTATGCCTTAAAGCAGGAGATAATAGCTAGAAGCTTCTTATTATAAATAGTGTAGTTTTACTAAGGGGGGGTTAGCTAGGCTAAGTAGTAGGTAATAAAGTACTAAATACTATTTATTTAAAGCTAGAGGAGGTAACTACTAAGGGTAATACTAAAGTAGTCTGCCTTAACTATTATATCTTAGTTAGGGTCCTATTAAGCTAGAATTAGGTTTAAGATAAAGAGGCGCTTAAGCTTATTAAAAGTATAGGCCTCCTACTGCCTTTAAACAAAGGGAACGCTCTTTTTTATAAGATTATAAAGGGGGTTAGTAACTTAGGAGAAATTTAGAATAAAGTTATAGTAAAAATTTATAAAACTAAGGAAGCTATATACACCCTATAGCTTTATTAGGGCTGCCTAGTCCTAAATAGCCTAAACCTTAGTAGGGTTAGGGCATATACTTTTGCCTATTATAATAATATACCTAAGGTAATAGACTTATTAAGTAATAAAAATAAACTTATTAAGGTTAAGGTAAAGGCCTGCTGCCTATAGGCAGCTAAAAACTATATAAACCTTCTGTAAATAGTTATGCCTTAAGCTACTAAAATAAACTAGGATATTATTTAAGTATACTATAATAAAGTTACTAAGGGCATTACTAAGGGTGTTATTAATATAACACTAGAAAGTAGTAAGCATACCCGCTAGGCTAAAGGGGCAGATAAGCTACTTAAATAGCCTAAACTATATCTAGAATACTATAAAAGCCTTATTCCCCTTAGTAACTTATAGCTTATAGAAAGCTGCCTAAATATCTACCTTAGTAAACTATTATATATAAGCTAGAGAGCAAAGGGTTTCCTTAATAAAAGGCAATAAGTAGTAGTCCTACTTTATAATCTTATTAAGAGCATAGTAATCCACATAAAACTACTAGCCCCTGCTAGCCTTCTTAACTAAAAGGACTAGAGTAGCTACTAAAGAAAAGCTAGCTTAGATTTATTCCTTATTTAAGAGCTTTATAAGCTACTACTAAAGTTTAAGTAACTAGTCCTAAGGCATAAAGTATAATAAGCCCTAAAAGAAAGAGGGAAGGGACTTATTAAAAGACTTATAAAGATAAATATAGTAGTTTAAGGTGCTATAATAGGGTAAGAGAGTATTTACCTTAGACTTATTAAAGAGATTAGTAAAGTTATAAAGCTTAGCTAGTAAGGCTATATAAGGGTCCTTAAGCTATAACTTAGGCGTAGTAACCTAAAGAATAGATATTAACTTATATAAACTAATGCTTATAAACTAAATAGTTATATCCTAAAGGCAGTAAGCTTACTTAGCTATAGCTATAAAGGCAGACCCTATTATGCTCTATATAGCCTTACCCTAGGCATAACTTAAGAACTCCTATACTATAAGGCCTTTTGCTATACTTACTATTAGCTCTTACTAAGTAGTATAAAGGGTAATATTATAGTGTTTTATTTATAGTAAGCTAAAGATTATATCCTAGGCAAGGCTTAGGACTATATAAAGGTAGATAAATAACTACTAGCTATTAATATTAATTATAGTATAAGTAAGGTAAGTAATACTAAACTCCCTCTTAAGTGCCTATTATCCCTATTATTAAACCTTAATAGTAGTCCTTACCTAGCGCCTTAAAGGCAGCTAAATAAGCTTAAGGCCTAGCTATTAAGTAATAGACTTACTAATAACACTATAGCACTTATAGCTATAGTTAATTAGGGTATTTATAAAGGAGAATAAGTTAAAGAGAATAAGAATAAAAAACACTAGGTAATTTATATATTTATAAATTTTATTATACTTTATTAACTTTACCTCCTTCTAACCTAAAGTTTACTATATAATAAAGCCTAGAAGCCTTTATATAAGACTTACTATAGGAGCTAGTCTTTTCCTATCTTATTCTCCTCCTCCTCCTTATACTTATAGTTATTAGCCTTAGTAATAGCTTACTAAATATAGACCTTAGGCTAAAAAAGGGAAAGGAAAGAGTAGTTATAAGCTATATAACTTATCTTTTTATAGTATAAGCAAGCACTAGACTCCTAGTAATATACTATCTCTTAGTTAATTACTTACTTAGCTTATGCTTAAGTAAAAGGTAAGGCTATATTCTTAGCCTTTAGCTTTTTTTTCTTCCTACCCTTACCCTAGGTCTTTATAGTATTTACCCTAAATATAGTTATATCCCCCTTATAGTTAGTAATATAGTAATACTAGGCTAGAGGATTTATTAAATACCTAGTATAGAAGTAATCCTTAAGCGTAGAGGTCTTAATATTTAAGGTAATAGTATAGTACTACTTTATAGTAATATTATAGCTATTATAAGAAATGCTATAGCTAATATATATACTATATATTTACTTATTAAGTATATAGCATAGCTTAGTAAGACAAACCTTATTATCCTAGCTTATACTACTAGTAAGAGAGAGTTTTTACTTAAAGTAAATAAAGAAGGTAAAGAAGGATTTATTACTAGCTTACTTTATTTAGTTAAGTTTAGTAAGGGCTATCTTATAGTAATAAAGGTTAGAGTAAAGCTTAGAGAGATAGTCTAAAAAGGTAGCTAAGTTATAGTAAATAAGATTACCTTTCTTAAAGAATAAAGTAACCTTAGCCTAAATAAAGAATAAGAGGTTCTAGTAAATAAATATCTACTAGTTTATAGTAAAACTAATAAAGTTATAATTTACCTATAGCTTATATACTATAAAGAAGCGCTAGGTATTAAAAGTAAATTATTTACTATTATAAGGAGAGCCTATTAGAATTAGCTTATAATAAACTAAGAGCGTAGTAAAAGGTAAAGAGAGGTTAGTTACCCTAGAAAAAAAGGTTATATTAGTAGGCAAGGAAAGGGATATAGCTAAGGTAATAATAGTAGTAAATTAAATTATATAATTAGTAGTAGCTTATATAGCCTAAATTACTACTATAGTAGTGTCTTCTTACTCCTATATAATATTAAGGCGCTATTATATAGCTATAAGGGTATTACCTTATATAGTTAGGGTTATATTAATATAATTAAGAATTACTATTATATCTTCCGCTATAAGAGAAGCAGGTCTATTAGCCTATATATTTATATTTATATTTAAAGGCATATTAATTTGTTTTAGTAGCTAAAAAAAATATAAGGCTAGAGAATATTTTTTAAATATTATAAACTAGCCTTATTACTACTACTAATAAGCATTAGAATACTATTAAAAAATATAAAAAGAAAGGAAGGAAAGGTAATATAAAAACCCTATTATACCCCCTTTATACCCTTACTATAAATACCCCCCTATTATTATACGTAAGCCTTACACGCGAGGTAAGGTGCGCACAACCACCAATGCGCACCCGCATCGGCCCCACATTGGGCAAAGCCTAATACCATCACAAAGAATTAAAATTATTATAAATAGGTTAGGGATATTAAAGTAAGAGATTAAGGAAGTTATAGCTTATTTAAAGGTATATAGTAATAGGTAATAGTCTTAATTCTTGCCCCCTTCTATCTAATCTAGTTAGAGGTCTATGCTTATATAATTATAAGTGTTATATGCCTTTAGTCCTTGCTATAAGTCTAGCAGTTATACCTTACTATAAGTCTAGTAATTATACGCGGTAAATAACCTTATTATATAACGCAAATCTAACAGAGGCTTGCTCGTGCAAATGGATCCTGTTGGCCTGAGGCAACCTCGTGGCTTTCTAGTCCTAACACTTTTAGTATATTATTTAGGTTTCCTTTTGTTAGAAATAAGCCTAAATTATATCTCCCTTAGGTCTGCTAGGGCCTAAGGTTTATTAGTAAATTCCTTAAATTTATAATTTCTTATAGCTAATTTATTAGAAAAATAAAGGAATAAAAGCTCTTTAATCATAAAAAGCTTAATTTATAGGGCTTTTACCTAAAATTCCTCTAAGGAATCTAATACTTTAAATTCTAAGCCTAATAACTCTTAAAAAAGTTATAAAAGCAAGAAGCTATAGAATAAATCTAAAGGGAAAGAGGGCTTTAAAGAAAAGAAAAAAGAAGGCTATAAGCCCTTTTTATTATTAAAAAGCATAGAATAAAAAAATAAAGGCAAAAAAGATAATATAAAAGCGTTTTTTACTATTTATTACTTTAACTTAGTAACTAAAAATATAGAATATTCCTTTTCTAAGAAATCTAGTAATAAGGACTCTTCAAAATTTAATTCTAAAGAAGAAAAGAGCTCTAAAAGCTCTAATACCTCTTCTACCTTTAGTAAACTTTTTTTTAGCTATAAAATATTAAATAATATAGTAAAAAAGTTTTTATTATATAATATAAAGTCTACTTATTATATAATTAATAATAAGTCTAAATTTAAAAACTTTACGCTTATAAAAAGGTCTAAAGCTAAGCCTATTATTACTAGGGGAAGCCTTATATATTTAAAAGGGGTAAGAACTACTATTTGTAAAGTTTTTATAAGCCTAAATCTAGAAGAATATAGGCTTTTAGTACTAAAAAACACGCTATATTTCCTGAATATAAATACTAATTTACTTAGTAATCTAGCCTACTACCTATTAGGTAGGGTTCTAAATAAAAATTAGCTATATTTATTCAATAAGTTCTTTTATAAGTTATTATAACCTAAAAAACATAGTTTTTTCTTATAAATAAAAGGGTAAAAAACCCCTATAATTTATAAAAATTATGCTTACCTCTCTTTTTTAAATTTTATGTTAAAGATAGATTTCTTATATTTTATAGAGGTTTAAACCCCTAAAAAGGTTACTTTTAACCTTAAAAAATATGAAGAAATTAAGGAAATTATAAATTATAAGAAAATCTATAATAAACCTTAAGAAAATTAGATTTAGCTAAATAAAAAGGAAAATCTAGCTCTAGTCCCTACTAGGGCTTTTAGTTAGGCATGATTTTAGGGATTTAGATAGTCTAGATCCTAATATCCTAGATAGTAGTAGAAATAAAGGCCTTCTAGATCTCTTAGAGGCCTGTAATCCTTTAGAAGCCTAGTAATAGAGGGAGCTAAAAGGGCCTAGCTTTAAAGAATTCCCTAATAGCTATAAAAAGCTATTAAAATCTGCTAAATTATAGCATATCTAGTTAGGCTATATAGCACTACCTTTACTAAAGAAGTCTTTAAAATTAGTAAAGAAAATCCCTAATTTTTCTTTTATAAAAGAAAAGGATTTTTATTATATCTCTTATAGCTAGATAAACGCTATAAGAAGACCTAGTAAAAAGCCTATTCCTAACCCCCCTAAAGTATTTAATATATTAGGGGGAGATATTATTAAAATAAAACCTTTACTTTCTAATAAGAAAAACACTACTTTTATTATAATAAATAGAAAATCCTACTATAAGTAGTGTTTTCTAATAGCTAATAAAAAGGGCCTAACCCTCTTTAGAACTATAAAGGCCTTTTTTAAAGGAATAAAAAATTAATATAACTTTTATTTAAAGACTTTCCACCTTAATAAAGGTTAAGAGGTTAATATAATACTTTAGGACTAGCTAGGTTCTAGGGGAATAAATTATAGTACCTTTAGCCCCTATATTTATAAGCAAAATAGGCTAGTGAAGAGGGCTATAAGGGTTATTTTAGACTATTTATAAGCTAGATTTCTTAATAAAAAGGTCTAATTAACTAAAGACCTAGTACTTACTATAATACTACAGTAAAACAAACTTACGTAAGGTTTATAAGAGATTATAACTTATTAAGCAAAGAGAGGCTATAAATAGTTATAAAAGACCTTCTTAAATAACAAAGACTTTATAAAAATTATGTTTTTTAAGGCATTCCTTATATATAAAAGTATTATAGCCTTTTTCTTTACTAAAAAAGAAGTAAATATAGTTATAATATATAATTTACACTAATAAGAAAAGATTATAACTCCTAGTAAGCTTTTTAAGCTTTTTAACTTTAAGGAAATCAAGGCTTTGCTAGCTTATAATATCTTTTACTTTAAGCTCTTTAACTTATATAAATATAGTATAAAATATATTTTTAAAAGCTATTTTATAAAACAAATTAAAGGTAAAAGTACTAATAAACTATATAAAAAATCCTGCCTTATAATCTAAGGCTATAATAATACTAGTAAGGAGACTATTTTAATATAATCCCTAATAATTTAATATATAAGCTAAAGGCTTATTATAGCCCTTGCCTTTTTATTTAGTAAGAGAGGTATTTATATATAAATTTATAATATTATATAAGTATATATATAGTTAAATACTACCCTTAATTATATAATACTAGTATACTTTCTTAATGAAATTAAGAATTAGTATTCTTAAGGTATAATTATAGTAGTAATTAAACCTTTTTATAGTATTATAAAAGCTAGTATATACTAATAAGTAATATACTTTATATATTATTATAAAAAGCTTAGTATAATAACCTTTTTATATAATTCTTATATACTTATTATTACTTCTAATAATGCCTTTAGTATTATAAGTATATAAATAAATAATACCCTTATTCTTAGTAATTAGTATTTATTTAACTATAAGGAAAATTATTTAATTAAAGCTAATTTTATCATAAAGCCTAAATAAAAGCTTATACTAAATGATATACTTTTCTTTAATAATTTTAAGCTAATACTTTTATTAGATTTTATAGTATATTTATAGTAAAAAGGTTAAGCCTTTGGGCTTAAGCTAATTAACTTTTTTTAAAGATTACTTAAAAGAAATAAATAAAGTAAAGAGCTTATAAAGTATATAATATAATAATATACTAACTTAAGGTATTATTTAACTTATTTACTACTACTTAAAAATAATAACCTAATACTACTAATATTAAAGCCCTTAATAAGCAAATTAAGTAGTAAATATAGTATATAAACTATAAATTAATATATATATTACTTAATTTTATAACCTTTAAGTTTTTTATTTTTATTAATAGCTTTTTTATAAATAACTATAATTATAGCTTATAAATTAAGTATATTATTATAATTAGTAATAAAAGCTTTCTTTATAATAGTAATATAAAGTTTATATTTAAAACTAATATTATTATATATAGCTTTATAAAGTATAAGTATATTATATAAAGTACACTAGCTTCTAAGCTTTATAATATAGGTTAAGGCATTAATATAGCTTATATAATTAGTATAACCCTAAATATAATTATAGCCTAGCTTTCTTTACTTAATATTTCTTTAATTTTTTATATAAACTTTTATTCCCTTTATAAATACTTTATTAAGCTAAGTCTTATAAAAAAAAGTACCTTATAATTAATATTATAGCCCTAAGGTAGTTATATAAATACTATAAGATTTTTAAGATTTACTAGATTATTAGGAAAAATAATCTAGCTAATATAATAATAAAATCCTTACTAAATTATATACTTAAGGCTTTTATTAATAATAATAAAGTTATAATTTAGCTTAAAAGCTAGGTTTAGTATATACTATAATTATAAAACTAATATAATATATAGAATATTATTTAATTTTATAATACTAAATACTATATATATTTTTTATTTTTTATTTTATTTGTTTTATATATATAACTTTTAAACCTTTTTTATATTATTACTTATAAAAAAGCTAAATAGCTAGAACTTTTATTATTACTATAGTATTACTTAAGATATATAAATTTAAATTTATAGACTATAGCTACCTTACTTAAGATTTATATATCTTAGGTAGCCCTTTTTTATTATATATAATTATAATAATTTTTATAGTAAAAAAAGAGAATTTCTAGTATTAGAATTATTATATATATTACAAGTTAACCTTAGTAGCCTTGCTTAGTATATAGCTTTACTTAGCTAACTAAGGCTATATATATTATAATTAGCTATATAATAAACTACTATATAAATATAGGGCTATATAGAGTTTAATATATATAAAAAAAGGTATATAATAAATTTCTTAGCTAGCTTCCTTTTAAACTAAGATATAACTAAATAAAACCCTCTTATATATACACCCTTTTTACTTGTAGTTACGCATAACCCCATAGGTATCTTTAACCTATGCTTATCTAACATAACTCTTAGGTTTTTAAATAGTATAAATATTATTATATATAAATAATTAAGAAAGTTTAGCCTAAAGTTTTACTTTTAAAAAAATAAGCTAATGTACTTTATATATTATTATTATCTTAATATTACCTTAGTTTACCTTAATATTATTATACTATAGCTAGTTTAGTTTATTTAATTCTTAAGTATTTAGGTTTATTAAAAATTATATTAAAAATATATTAAGCTAATATTATTATTAAGTTAAAATAATAATAATTTATATTATTATTACTTATAATATTTATATAAAAGTATAGTTTTTATAAAATAAGGCTTTTTTATACTTAAGTTATTTAAAGTATTATTACTCATAATATAAGCTTATTATATTTATTTTAAATATAATAAAAAAATAAAAAACATAGCTATAGTATTTATAAGTAAATAAAATAAATACTTTTAAATTATTATTAACATTTATGAAGTTATATTTTTTTTTATTTAAAACTAAAAAAAAATGTTTTTAAACTTTTATTTAAACTTTTATTATTAAAAATATTATAAATAACTAAAGTTTAGTAAAATAATAAATAAAATAGCTAAGGAGAGATAAAGTGCCTAGAGATAAGTAGTTTATAAGGCTTTCTCTAACTATACTAGCCTCTAGGCCCTTAAAAGATAAGCTAGGTTAAGAAGCGGACTTTTACTAAATACTTAATAAGTACTAATACTTCTTTATAAGAAGGGAGAGAATACTTAAAAGGTAATAATATATAATATAAAAGTAAAGGTATTTACTAAATGCTTTTTCCTAGCTTTTAATATAAAACTAAATAATATTTTACTAAAGATAAATACTTACCTTAATTTTATTATATTTCCTAATAGTAATTACTTTAACCTAGAGGAAATCTAGTAAATTATTTAGTTTATAGCTAGCTAAAAAGCACTTAGGATTAATAAGATCCTAGTAAGGTTCCTTAAGGCTTATAGTAAACCTCTAGCTACTATACTTACTATACTTTTTAATACTTATTATAGGATTAAATACTACCTAAAACTATATTAAAAAGGTCTTATAATAGTCTAAAAGAAGCTAGGGAAATCCCTTATAAACCTATAAAAGGTAGGGGTATAGTACTTTATTACTCTCTTAAATATTATTAGAAAAGTAATAAAAGTAGTAGTAATAATATAGCTTACTAGTGCTACTAAAGAGAGAGAGGCCTTACCTAAAATATAAATAAAAAACTAAGCTAAGAGGTTAATAAAATATACCCTTAGTATACTAAAGAAAGTAGTAAGAGTAATATAGCACTATAATAGTATTATATTACTTTTATAACTAAATATATTAGTAGCTTTTAATACTATTTATTAGTATAAGCTACTTTATATTATACTATAATAA
Organism: Claviceps citrina; assembly: GCA_018360365.1. NCBI lineage: Eukaryota > Fungi > Ascomycota > Sordariomycetes > Hypocreales > Clavicipitaceae > Claviceps > Claviceps citrina. The sequence continues at coordinate 3,354 of SRQA01000721.1, read as the reverse complement.
GGCATCCCTAACTAAATAATAGTATAAAGCTAGGGGTTTATTATAAATAAAATAATAACCCTTTTATTTAAGAACTAACTATTAAATAAGTATTTAGTTAAAGCTAGGGTTTTCTAAAGCTTCCTTATCTTCCTAATCCTATTCCTACTTTATATTATATCCCTTTATAATAAGCTAGTATATATAAAGTTAATACTTACCTTAGGATTCTTTAATAATATAAATATTATTAAATATAGAAAAACTATAAAGAAGAATTAGACTTACCTTAAGGCTATATAAAAAGTCTACTAAAAATAATCTAAAAAGTCTAGCCTTAAGTTCTACCCTTAGAAAAGTAAGTTAATATACTTTATATATTATTACTACTTTAATACTACCCTAGTCTAACTTAGAATTATAATAATATAGCTAGTTTAGTTTGCTTAATTCCTAGGGGTTTAGGTTTATTAAAAGCTAAGTTAAAAAGTATACTAAGCTAAGACTATAGCTAAGCTAGAGTAGTAATAGCTTACTCTTATATTACTTATAGTGTTTATATAAGGCTATAGCCTTTATAAGGCAAGGCTACTTTACACCTAGGTTATTAAAAGTGTAATTACTTATAATATAAAATCCTACTATACCTAGGCTAGGTATAGTAAGGTTATAAAAGGTATAGTAAAGGTATTTATAGTTAAGTAAAATAAATACCTTTAGATTATTACTAAGGCCTATAAAGCTATACTACTTTTATTACTTAAGACTAAAGTAGCTATCCCCTCTCTAAACCTTTATTTAAACTTTTATTACTAAAAATACTATAAATAATTAAAATCTAGTAAAATAGTAAAAAAAATATATAGTATATATATTATAATAGTAACCTTACTTTATAACTAAAGAATATATAAATAGCCTAGACACCCCTTACTAGCCTATATAGCACTACTAGAAAGGCCCCCCCCTACCTCTAATAACTTATTAGCTAAGAAGGAATATAAGTAAAACTAAAGAGATAAATAGTATTATAATAAAAATAGTGCTTAAAAGCACTAGCTATAACACACTCTTATAATAGTAGAATATAGCCTAAGCTTTTACTTTATATATAAGGTAATGCTTTTTTATAAGATAATATAAAAGTATAAGTCTACTACCCTTATTTAAATATATATAAAAAAGATAGGGCTATAAGCCTTTTTATATAAAAAATATATACTAAAGGTAGACTCCCTACTCTACCCCTATAGGAATTCCTTAAAAATATTATTATATTATTATAAAATACTTATAATTTACTAAGCTCTAGCTTATTTATCTAAATCCTAGTTCCTTTTAGGACTAATATAAAGTAACTACTACTTTTAATAATTACTATACTACCCCTATTATAGCCTATTAGCTTATATAAATAGAATAGCTAGGATAATTTACCTTAGTAGTATATTTATATAAGAACTAGAAAAAGGCAAAGGCTATAAAGGTAAAGGGCTTTAGCTAAGGGCTAGTAGGGGCTAAGATAAACTAGGGACCTTCTTTAAGGTAATTTTACCTTCTACACACACTTCTAGCAACTACTACTAGGACTTAGCTAGTAAGCAGCGGACCCTTTTTTATAATTAGGACCTTAGCAAACCTAATAAGGTCTGCGTGTAGCCTAATAAGCGTATATAGGTTTTCCTCCCTATACTAGGGTTTTTCCTATGTAAATTAGTAGTAGAAGTTTTAGATATTAGCCCCCTAGGGAGCTAACTAGTGTACTATAATAATAATAATAATAATAATAAGGAAATCTTTTTTTTATAAAAGGTAATATTCTTATAATATAAAGCTATTTTCTTTTAGTACTAAGCTAAGTTACCTAAGAATAAAAGCAAGACTAAGGTAATTATAGTAATAATACCTTTCTAATTAATTAGCTATATAGCCTTATTTTATAAGGTATTATATTATACTTATTATATATTAAATTAGTAAATATATTAAAACCTAGGCAGGACTTATTTTAGTAGCTTAGGGGACTTATATTAAAAGCTTAGCTACTTTTTAATTACTTTCTTAACCTTAGTAGCTTAGTAACTATAGTATTATATATAATATTTTACTTTAGCTAGTTTAGTTAAGTATTATTTAAAATAAGTTATAAGAATAAGGTAAATACTTACTTAATAATATTTCTTATTATTATAAGTATACTTATAGTAAGAGCTACTAAGCCCTAAATAAATTAGTATTAGTTGTATAAAAAATAATATTTAAATACTTACTTTATTATATATAGTACTAGGTATTTAGATTCTTATAATAATAAAAACATAAAAAATATAAATAATTATTATTTAGCTTATACTAAAATAAGGTTAGTTATAAGGGAGATGTTATAAATAGGTTAGGGATATTAGAGTGAAAGATTAAGGAAGTCATGGCTTATTTAAAGGTATGTAGTAATAGGTAATAGTCTTAATTCTTGCCCCCTTTTATCTAGTCTAGTTAAGGGTCTATACCTATATAATTATAAGTGTTATATGCCTCTAGGTCTTTACTATAAGTCTAGTAGTTATACGTAGTAAATAACCTTATTATATAATATAAGTCTAATAGAAGCTTACTTATGTAAATAAACCTTATTAGCCTAAGGTAACCTTATAGCTTTCTAGTCCTAATAAGGTAACCCTCTTTACTTATAACTATCTTAGTTATGAAAGGTTTCCTTTATCTTACCTAATTTAAATTTTTAAATAAATCTAAAAATTTTTAATACTTCTAATCTATATATACCCCTTATAATACCTATAATATTACTACTTCCTATATATTATTAAATTCTAATTTCTTTATTTCTCTAAACTTTCTTTTTTTTATTTCTTAGTTTTATTATTATATCTTAGCTTTCTTTTAAAGAATCCTTTAATTATATTCCTAAGGGACTTATAAATTTATAAAGTTATAGTAATATATTTATATATTTTTTAAATTATTATAACCTTTTTATTTAATATAGTACTTTTATTAATTTCCCTAGTGCTTATAAGTAATAATTTCTTCTATAATATATAAAGAATCTTTTCTTATAAGAAAAAGTACTTATTATATTACTTTTAGTATACTTTTTAAATCTTTTTTATATAATTCTAGGTTTAAGATATAAAAGATATTATAAAGTCTTATACCTTATAGAAGCTTTATTTAATAAGCTAACCTATAATTTCTAATTAACTTAAGAATTTTATAAGGTCTTAAGTACTTTACTATAAGCTTTTTACTTAGTCTTTATAAATTAATATTTTTTATAAATAAAAGAATATAATTTTTTATATTAAATTTTATTAGTATTTTTTTTTAATTATAATACTTAGCTTATATAGCTTATAT
>SRQA01000720.1:0-17467 GCA_018360365.1 Claviceps citrina | reverse complement strand
CGGGCCTTAGTGGCAGGGTGTTTGGCAATTTGACCGAGGAAGAGGAGAAGAGGGAGATGGGCTCGGCTGCGGGCATCGGCATGCCGGGCCAGCCACCCCACGCCATTGACCGGTTCATGCACCAGCCCAATCCGGATTACACGACGACTTCTGCCACGTCGGCCGTGGCGGCGCCGCCGCGGCCGCCGGACCGGGACGCTCCGTCCGCGGCGCCGAGACGGCGGTCTTATCACCGGCTGTTGGCCGTGGGGATGGATTTTCCGCCGCCGCCGCCGCCGCCGCCACCGGATGCAGCCGACTTGTTCTTGCTCGGCAGAGACGGCGAACCCCACCACCACCGGGCCATGGTGGGCGTCGAGGGAGAAATCGTCTCGGCGGTGGGCGATGACGGCGCGGGATGGACCCGTCACACGCGCGTCTATGGCGGGGGCGGCGGTGGTGGTGTTTGCCTGGCTTGCGCTGCGGCGGGGAGCCGGCACGGGGGGGGGGTAACTTGCAACTTGCAAGGCGTGCCTGGGTGAGGCGAGGCGAGGCGGCCTTGGAGATGGCGCGGGGCGAGGATGATGGGATGGAGGAAATGATTTGCATGTCCACACTCCGAGCTACCCTGCAGCGGTCCATCCTACCCATCCCAGGCACAAGGCAGGCATGAGGCATGAGCGCGCCGCTGGATGTGCCCATTGACCTGGCATGTCTTGACACTGTCTTTTTTTCTTTTCTTTCTTTCGTATTTTACCTCTTGCCTACTATCTAGGTAGATATATATTCAACACGGGCTTTGATAAAAAAAAAAAAACCCTTGCCTGGAGATACGCCCGACGTGGAGACTGACTGCTAGGGACGCGAGCCCGGCGGCCTCGGCTCGACATGCTGCATGTTTGCTCTGGGCAAAGAAAAGAAGGATGGAGAAAGAAAAGACAAAAAGGGTCCGAGACACCACTCACTCACGCCTTTTTTTTGGTACACACATTTTGGATTGCACAGCATAGTAGCAACTAATAGCAGCTCGGGCTAAGCTAAGGAAGGGAAGCTGGAACACGACGAATGCACGTGCGCAGCCTGGTTGACGCGACAGACATGCATGCGATGATGCAGATGCTAGGAACTCGAAATGGAAGCGCTGATTATTGACATGGTCATGCACCTGCGACTTGCGACAGATGAACCAAGTCCCTCACGTCCATGCACCTTGCTTCTGGACAGGCACCGAATAGGGCTGCACCCCGCCCACGCGGATGGCGTCGTCTGGGAAACAAATGCTGGGTACGAACCCGTGTGTTCATCAGAAGGAGCGAAGGAAGCTGCAGCACCTTGTCGCCGCCCCCATGGACCATGGTGCTGGGCAGTGGGGGGGGGGACGTCTTTCCCAGAAGAGGCTGATTGCTAAAAAAAGAAGACGAAAAAAAGAAAAAGAAAAAGAAACAAAAAACACCGACCGGGGATGGATGAAACGAGGAGGAATGAGCAACGACGCTGTTCGCCTCCTTCATCAGCGTGACCGCCTGGCCCTGACAAGTTACCACGTCCTCCCAAATGCCCGCTGTGGCCCTGTGAATGTCGACGCCACCGTGGGGACTCGCAGCGCCAGGGCGGCTAAAAGCTGATTGGGAGGCTGGAGCCGGTGGGTGCTCGCTGCTGGTTCTGCTGAGTGCAGACGTGCATCATGCTACAAACAGGTGGCGCCAGCAGCAGCACCCCTGCAGGCTGCAGGCTGCAGGCTGCAGGCTGCACCGCTGCTCTTAGTGCCAGCGATTTGCGGGTTTTGATTATAACAAGTGGGGCCAGTGCGCAGACCCGAGCAGAGCCGCAGCCGCTGAGTGGACGGCTGCTGGCGCTAGTCCCCCCCGCCCCCCCGCCCGAGATCCCCTATCTCCCCTATCCCCCATCGGGCGCCCTCTAGGCTCTCGCACGCCCCCATCGTCAACCGCTTTTTTCTTCCCTCTGGCAATCCTCCCTCCCTCCCCCTTCCCGTCCCTCCTCTCCTCTCCCGGCTCTGCTTATCCCAATCAACCTCGTCTTTCTCATCCTCTTTTCCGCTCCTCTGGTCCGCTCCGCTCTTCCTCGTTACGTTTTCCGTCGTCTTTTAGGCCTCGCCTCTTTTCGAGTTTTCTGTGTCGCCGTCTTTTTGATTTTCCCGCTCGTCCATAACTGTTGGGTTCCGTAATTCCGTTGCGTCGCCACTTCTCGCCTCCCCGAACCCTCCTCGATCGACCAGATTAGCTTCGGCAGCTCCAAATCGTACAGTCCGCTTTCCTGCCTTGGAAAAAAAAAAAAAAAAAAAGAAAAAGAAAAAGAGGAGCGGAGAAGAGCAAAACGGGGGTTCAAGACTGCGAGTGAGGAGACTTCTCGGGTCGTTCGGAAAGCGCGTAAATCTCGCTGCTCGGGGTATCTACATCTGAAGGACAAAGCTGCCGCTAGTTCGTGCTTTTTTGTCCTCCAAGCTCTCCGCCAACCTCCATCACCGGCCGCCTCTTGCTCGTCAACAATCCTCACAAACGCTCAACGCCTACGCATCTCATGCCCATTGGCTCATACTTGCATCTCGTCGTTGCCGTCCGCCTCAGGCAACATTTGCGGTCGCCTTCATCAGTCCTTTTTTTATAGCCAACACACTTGATACTTTGCATCCGTCGTTCCAATCTACACGACCTTCCCCTTTTCGCCGACATCGCATTGCAATCGACGCGGTATTCAGCTTCGCCAAAGTAAAGTCGCCACGATCAGCATTCTTGCTTCGTTCAGAAATCAGGACACGCAGGACAAAATACCGTCTCTCATCTTGTTGTCCACTTGCCACCCGATCACGTTACTCGTTTGCATTCCCGAGAGCTACGCCGAGTAGGAACAAGGCGTGCACGGTTTTCTGGGGGCCTCTGTCTCGCGCTTTCCCTCTCTGCTTGACTTGTCCCCTTTTTATTTTATTTTCTTGTTCCCGTCATCCCAAAACCATAGACTTCTGTTTTCTTTTAATTTTCCTTTCTTTTCCACTTTCTCGTCGCTCTTAGACAGCGGCCTTGAACGCGACTCGAACAAAAAGCCAGTACATCGCTTTCGGCCGCGACCCTTGACCACCTTTTTCTTGGATCTTTTTTATTCACGTTTTTTCTCTCTCTCTCTCTGTCGCTTCACTCGATACTTTGCAGCTACCGATATTTTTTCTACTGTCTTGTTTTCTTTTTGAGCAATGGACGCAGGCGGTCTCGCTCAGATGTCTTCCAACTCTTTCAACTCAGCCCACGGGCTCCCCGCGCCATCTGGCGGCCTGGCTTCTCGTCGAGGCAGCCAAAACATCAAACCGCTGTCCTTCGACTCCATCAAGCAGGGCAACGCAAACAACGATGGTGGTGCCCCCACCCCGCGCACAAGCCGCTCACATCTTCTTGCAGGCCTTCGAACAGCCCCAAAGTCGGCCACCGCGACGTCCTTTGGTCCTACGTCTCCCACGGCCAACATGACGTCCCACCATCATGCGAGACGCAGCATAGCTTCCAATCTCTACGGGTACGGCCAGGACAACGCGTACCATGCGGCTCCCAAGACGTCGCTGCCCCATTATGGTGCGCAGCAGCAAGGCGCGTACCAGAACATGATGGGCGGCGCGCAGTACACGGTCGATCAGGTCCTCGCCCCTCCAGAACTCGCCATGGACGATCAGGCGCAAGAGTACATGGACCCGAATCTGTACGCCCAGCTTCTCGCCACCAACATGTATCTGGCCCAGCAACAACAACGGCTGCAGCAGCAACTTAGGAGTGTACAGGCCGCCGCCCAGCAGTTCCAGCAGCTGAACCTCAACAACACGCAGCTCACGCAGCAACAGATGGCTCTCTACGAGCAGCAGCAACAGCTACGCAACATGCAGCAGCAGCTCGGGGCTCAGGCTGCCATGACACAGGCCCCGCAGGTGTACTATAGCCCTGTGACGGGCCAGTACTACGTTGACACTTCCTCTGCCCATGCGGCTCAGATCAACTCGCCGAGCTTGTACTCGGAGCAGCAGCCCATGTCACCCGCCACGCTCAACAACGGATCGCACCAGCAAGTCCGGCAGCAGCCCCAGTATCACGCCGCGCAACAAGGAGCTCCTCAGGTCCAGGTCTCCCCGCCCCTGGAGAGTCAACACCAGTCTTCGTATCATCAATCTTCTCCTCCAAAGCGCGATGAATCGCCGTCCGAGGTGACGCCTCTGCCTCCCCCATCTGTCAATGCTTTCCGTCGCGGCCACAAGAAGGCCTCGTCCATGGCTCCTGTCAACAGCGGCCTGGCTGTCGTTGGTGCCGCTGCTGGTGACGCACCCAAGTCGGCGGGTCCCAAGTCGGCCTGCTTCCCCCCAACTCCCCTGACCGGGGGCTATGGTCCTGGCCAGGCCAGGGCTGGTGAGCATCCTGTTCGACAGCCACGCGGACCACCCTCCCTGGACGAACTCAAATCGAAGCCTACCGCCAAGCACGAGGGAAGCAAGAACTTTGCCGCCCGCACTCGCCGATCGGCCGTCCACAATCTCGTCCGAGCCGGCCTGGAGCGCCGCAAGGGGTCGAGCCACTCGACGGGCAGCATGAGCCCCGTGTCGGAGACGGCCGAGGGTTCCTGCTCGCCCATGACTGATAATGAATCGGACTCTGGCCGAAGCGGCTCTGGCAGCCTGATTGGCGAGGAAGAGTGTGGCAGCTCACGAACCTCGGCTAGTGGCGGTAGTTGGGGAGCTATCGGCTCCAACCGGCCCAGTTCATGCTCCATGACGTGCGCAAATCTGGAGAGCGGCGGCATCGACAGTCCTCTGCCCCTCGCCGAGGTGGAAAACAGCTCGTTCGCCAACGTGTTCAAGAAGAGCAGCACACGAGGCAGCAAAGCCAACAAGGCTGCGGCTGATGCCCCACGCAAAGCCCCGAGACTTGTTCTCACCAGCGTTGAAAAGCGAAAGGCTACGCCAGTTGCTTGAAGCGACAGCACACTGGATGTGACGCGGACCTTCCTCACTGCGGGGACTCTTTTCTTCCTCTTCTTCTTCGCCCTCTGTTTTTTTACGACTTTACGCGCCTGGAACTTTGATTACGATTGCTCTCAGACATGCGGATTTGATTTTCCATTTTTTTGTTTCGACAAACTCGGTTTGCTTCCTCCGGATTAATCACATGTTTTGGCTTTCGTCAAGACGACCTGATACGTTTGTTTCGTCCTGGAACATTGCAGCCGATTCAGCGGCTCCGTCCAGGTTCAAGGGAGACGGTCTCGACAGTCTTCTTAGAGAACAAGATCGCTTAATTCAGTTTTCCTCCTCAAACCATTGAAACCAAATTTTATTTCACCGTCACGACATAGGGAGGGCAAAGCCCCCTTGAGTATCGATCGGACTTGTTTGCCTCATTTTTTTTCACGTCTCCTCTCTTGGTCAAGAAGACATGGAGACGGGAAATGTTTTGTATGAGGAACCATCAAATAGCAAAAAAACAAACGGAGGCTTAGCGAACATGGTGTGGTCTTTCTCTTCTCTGGCGGCGCAGTTTTTTTGCTGTTGAACCTTGACCAACCTCGGAAGCTCTTAGCCGACGAGGGTCATGAATGTGGCAAATGTGGTCGGGGTGGTCAATTCTCGTCTCAGATGCAACCGCCACGTTTTTTCTTTCTTTCTTTCATTTTTTATTTCACATTCATTGTGCATGCATCCTCGTCTTGGCATCGCTTTCCTGTCGGAACATGCCATCACCGCTTGGAGGGATCTGGACAAAAACAATGGCGGCACGAGCTCGTGTGGGAGGAGGATTATTCGGATGCTGGATGCAAGAGGCGCGGCCTGGAGCCGAGTGGCTGTCTAGACGGAGGGACGTGAGGGGGATGCGCGTCAAGATAGCTATAGTAATAGGATGAGCCATGGAGGAAAATGAGGGTTTAGGGGGTTTTTCATGGCAAATCACGTTTGTCTTGCTACGTTTTCCGGTGTGTGGTGTGTGGTGTGTGGTGTGTAGTGTGTGTGTGTATGTGAGTCGTGTGTCGTGTTTCGTATATTCCATGTACTCCATCCCTTCTCCCTTCTCTCTTTACCCTTTGCCCTTCCCCTTTCCCCGTCTCTCGTCCTCTATAGTGCAATTCGGTTTTCCCTCTTTTTATTGTATTAACACACACGCAGGTCAACAATGCAAACCGCTCCAGCTTCGTTCATCCTTCTGGTGCTGTGCCGTCTACTAGTTTTCGATCATTCAGTGCTTCGTTGTACGGTTATATTGAGGTGCGGATGAGATGGTGATCGAGGTGGTAGATAGATGGTAAATAGAGATGGTAAATAGAGATAATACATAGTAAATAATAGATAGTATATAGTATGTAGTATGTAGTATATAATATATAGTATGTAGCAGATGGAGAAGGTAGATAGAAATGGTAGATGTAGATGGAGGACATGGACATGGACATGGAGACGGACGTGGACATGGACATGGTAGATGAAATGGAGATAAATAGGTAGAGATCGTGAATAGTACATGGAGATGATAAACAGAGATGGTAGACACTACGCACCATACCAACTTTTCTATTCCTCGGGCCGCCCTCACGGGTTCCTCCCACTCCCGCTCCCACTCCCGCTCCCACTCGCACGTCGCGCATTACACATGCTAGGAAGGGAAGCGACACTGTGACAAAACGATACGGGATAGGAGGGGATGACACGAATAAGTCAATGGATGGATGGATGGGTGGAAGATGTATACACATGCATTTATACACACACACGGTTATACATACACGCTTATACACACACACACACACACACAGAGAGAGAGAGAGAGGGAGGGAGGGAGGGAGGGAGGGAGGGAGGGAGGGAGAAACAGAAAGAGAGAGAGAGAAACAAAGAGAGAGAGAGAGAGAGAGATAGACAGAGAGAGACATATAGAGGAGAAGGGCGAAGAGAGCGACACACAAAGAACAAGGACATCACCAACTCTGCAATTGCAAACACCGCATTGACCGTACCATGCCTGACCCTACGTGTCTCATCATGCGCCAAATGTCCATTCCCCGTTGTTGCCTATTCCCATTCCCATTCCCATTCCCATTCCCCGTGACCGTGACCCTATCCCAGTCTGTCCCCTCGTTTGACAAAGCCTGAGCCCCCCATCACATTATATATACAAATCAAAAGAAGCGTGCATGCTCTTCGCCAGTGCAACCCATTTCGCTGGCTATGCCGTTTCTTGCTTCTCTCGTGTCTCTCTATTCACTCCTTGGTTTCGTCTCTGACCACTAGATACATGCCCCCCCTTGTCGTTCTCGTGCACCAAAAAAAACCTAAGACGACCACCTCGAATCACCTGGTGCTCTGGGTTTCCTCTTGGCCCCTGATGTGTTGTTGGCCACGGCCAGGCCGTCCCTTGCTGACGACGTTTGACTTGCAAGACTCGTGGAGCCGCTGCCGTGGACGGCACTTGCACCTCCCCCGCTGCTCTCCTTGTTAGTCGTGCTGCTGTCGCTGCTGCCGACGACCATGGGCGGGGCACCATCGCCGCCTCGTAGGAGCGAAGAGGGAGCCCCGGATGAGCGGCCGGCGGTCACGGACGTGCGGGGGAGCCGACTCTTGGCAGGGTGCGGGGCGCCGGTTGATGAGGATGCCGGTGCGGTCGAAGCACTGCTGCTCATGGACGAGGTGGAGTCACCGCTGACTCGGCGGGGGAGGTGGGTTGGCGTCGCCCCCAGGACGGCGGAAGAGGCGCTGTCTCGGCTCCTTGGGCGGTAGTAGATGGCGTCGCGCTCGAGAGCGGAAGCGGCAGCGGTACGGCGAGGCGAGGCGGCCACTTCGATGAAGGCGCTGCTGCTGCTGCTGGCGAGACAAGCGCGACTGCGGTGCGTCGGCGTTTGCGGCACCGACAGGGACGGCTGCAGGCTGGGAGGCGTGTAGCTCGTGTTGCAGCGTTTGCCTCGCCGCGACGACGACGATGCCGAGCTGCCCTGGGAGCCGGCCGAGGCGAGACTGCCGTCGTGGCGGGTCAGGACCATGGCCGCGTCGCTGCTGATGTGGGACTTGACCAGCTCGGCGGCCAGGTTGCGGACGAGGACGGCCGAGTCCGTCTCGGCGAGGCTCTGGATCGTCTCCATCAGTGACCGGACTTGTCTGCCGTTGAGCGTCTGCGAGCCGTCACCGCCGCCGAGACCGGGCTCGCAGGCGTCCGTGATGATGCGGACGAGCCGGAGCAGGTTCAGCCGCACGACGGGTTTCTTGTGGCCCAGCCGCTGCGCGATGCCCGCAAACATCTCGGGCTTGGCCAGCGACGCCGCAAGCGACGGGCTCAGGCGGAGGAGCTTGAGGAGAGGCTCCAGAAGATTCGAATCAAACGCATTGAGCCGGTTGGTGCTGAAGCAGCTCACGATGGCGCGCGTGAAGTTGCCCTCGCTCAGGTGGTTTTCCACATTGGCCGTCTCTTCCTGGAACCAGACCAGGATGGCATCCAGAGCCGTCACCTGCCAGTACTGGTCCGTCAACAGCGACACGTAGAAGTCGAGGCCCTTGTTTTGCCACAGATACCGCCGCCCCTTGGATCCCGAGTGTGCCATGTCGCACAGGATGGGCAGCGCAAACTCCTTGGGCGGACGGTCCGTCTGCATGATCCTCAGCAGCAGCGGGATGATGCCACCCACGGCCGCATCTTCCTGACGCTCCTTGCTCAGTCGGCACAGGTTGAACAGCGTGTTGAGCACCTGGTTGCATATCTCGCGGAAGTGCTTCTGCGCCCGCTTCATGCTGTAGCTGAGCAGGTCAATGAGAAACTCAATGGCATCGGCCGAGTGGAGCGACTCGATCGTCGTCGACAGCATCGAGAGGTTCTTGATGAACTTGAGCATGGTGACTTGGTGGAGCGGCGTCATGCGTCGGAGATCCTTCAGCACGCTCTTCAGCACCTGTCGGTCAGCCACCACCTCCTTGACGTAGTTTTCGGCCTGGCTGAAGAGGTAGAAGATGTTGACGATGCGCCCCTCTATGAGCTCCCCCAGTTCATCCTCCCCCTCCTCATCCAAGACGCGGTGCAGCACCAGGGCCAGGGGATACAGAATCTTGCTCCGGGAAAAGATGCGGCAGAAATCATTCTTCGGAGTCGGTCCCTGAAGCTCAAAGACGTTCCAGATGCCGTTGACGCCAATCAGCACCAAGTCTCGCGCGCTGTCGTAGTCCTCATCCAGGAACTCGACGAGGACGTTGAGGCCACCGGCAGACACAAACATCTGGAGCGTCAGCGTCGATGTCTGATACATCTGCCGCACAAAGGCAGCCGCTTCTATCCTGATCTCATCCGAGTATTGCCGTGCGGCAAACTTTGTGATGATGGGGATGCCGCCCACGAAGCACAGGTTTTCCTGGATTTCGACGTCGTTGAGGATGATCTGCGTCGCCCTTGTTAGATCATCTGCCCCCTTCATAGATAGCACTTTACTCTCGTCGTTTGCCGACGACTCACTGCATTGACCACCTTGAGCAGCTGCAGAATCATGAACTGCCTGCTCTTCACCGTGCAAGGTTCCAGAATCTCGAGAATCGGCAGCAGACCGTGCGCACTGATGATGAGATTCTTGACCTCGTTGTTTTCCCACAACAGTCCCAGCTTATAGGAAGAAAACGAGTTAGCCACACATCGAGTTCAGGTGGCATTTGTTCGCGGCAACGTACCAGGTCCTCGGACAAGACGGACAACACATCATCCCTTTCGGTCGTCTTCAAGGAACTGACAAGATCTTCGACCTTTTCAGCGAGGCGAGCATGCCTATCTCGGGCAATATTCGCTTCAAGGTCCATTTCATCCCAGCCAGGGTCCATGGAAGCAAAGGGATCATATTCTTCTTCATCATCTCCCAGCCAGGAATTACTCGACATTTTGGATAGAAGCATGAGGCCTCCGTCTTCCGAGCCACGCTCACTTTCTTCCTTTTCGACCAAGGACCCGTTGGTGCCAAAGACGTCGGAAAAGTCTTCGTCATCATTCTCGGCAAACTTTTGGATTTCGATGGAAGAGCGAGGGCGCCGCATCGGACGATCCGGCAGTACCGAAGGTCTTGATGGTGGCCGCTTCCTGACGCTTCCATCCAGAGCCTGCATGGAACGAGGAAGGCTTGTCAAATCGGATGGATGGAACAGCTGTGGTGCATCAGTAGCACGCGAACCCTGTTGTTTTGTTTGTTATTTTCCTAGTCTCACATGGCAAAAAGGTGCGGCCGGCCTCTGGAACGGTCTTACCCTTCTGACGGCCTGACCTCCTCGGTTGAAGGCATTGTCATTTTCCACAAACAAGTCCGAAAAGTCGTCCACATTTGGTTCCTGATAGACTAAATCTGGGCGAACCGGCAGCTCAAATTTGTTTGAACGACCCTTTGACGGAGACTGGGGTCCAGACTGGCCAGCTGATGAAGTGCTGACATTCGCCGCGTTTGATCTCGCTCGCCGGTGAGACTTGCCGTCTGCGCTCGTTGGTACTTTTCGCGGACGCGGCCGAAGCGTTTGTTCTTGGGTCTCGTCTCTTTGCTGCGCCGGCCCCTTGATTGTGAGCAGCTCCCCTTCAAAGTCGTCGTCGTAGTTGTCTGTATCGATGCTCAGATCGTTGGTCGAGGCGAATGCCTTCAGCTTGTCGCTGGATAACAACCCGCCAAAATTGTCTTGGGCCTTCAAGTGAGGAAGATGTAGTGCGCTTGGCGAGATGGCTGTGACAAAGTCATCATCCCAATTGTCGTTATCTGCCAGTAGTGCATTAGAAACTCGCGACATGACGGACGTAATCAAAAAAAAAAAAAAAAGGGTTCTGTTGGCGCACCAGGGAGCTCCACCGTCTTGAAGGCTTCAAACCCAAGCCTTGCTTTGGCCAGACCGAAGGGGCCCTTGACGGGCGTGCCACCACCGAATCGAGACGAAGCTGCCGCGACATCAGACCCCGTTGAGGAGCGCAGGGCCGGTTCTGACGAGTTCAGAGCCTTGTTCCACTGCTTGACCTCTTCGACAGCCTGGTTGAAGTTACTGGGTGCTTTGGACACTGGTGCTTCTGCCCGACGGCAGCCAGCGATCCAGGCATGCCGCGACAGCTTACGAGCCGAGACACGCAAGTTGGGGTCCTTCTGGAAGCATTGCATGAGAAAATCTCTGGCGGCCTGCACGTACATCAATAAGCAAGAATACCATGGTGGGTGACGGGAGGTGGAGCTGAGGGTGGAACACCCACAGGTGAAATGCCCTCGGGCAGGGGAGGATGATCGTCGTTGACGATTGCGAAAAGGGCCGGCATGGCTGCCAGATTGTGATAGGGCGGCCTCCCCTGCAGTAGCTCAATGACAGTGCAGCCGACACTCCAAATATCCGAGGCAGAACTGGCACCGGACAACTGGATGATCTCGGGGGCCATCCAGTACGGCGTGCCAACGACTTGAGCTTCCTTGTCTTGGCCGGCGGCCAGCGTGCTGGTCGAAACACCAAAGTCGGCCAGTTTCACGGTGCCATCTTTCGTGGTCAAGATGTTGGCCCCTTTGATATCTCGGTGGATTACACCTTGGTCGTGAAGGTACTGCAGGCCTTGAAGAACCTGAGTCATGTAAACACCGACGAGGTTTTCGGGAAATTTGCCGTACGTCTTTAAAATGGAATGCAGTGAGCCATTCTCGCAGTACCTGGTGCCGCGTGAGCCTGTGCGCCGGCAAACAGGATCAGAGTCAAGCACCACTTACTCCAGGATTATGTTGAGGCAATCCGCTGACTTGACGAAGCCAATGTACTTGACAATGTTGTCGTGCTGATCTTTCATTCAGTTGCCTGTCGTGTAAGAGACACATGTTTGGAAAACCTACAAACAGGTTCTTGAGCAAGTCGATTTCACTCTGTTCGACGTGATCAGCACACTCGCCTACTACGGCAACAGCCCGCGACGTTGTCAACGCACCTCAATCATTCGCAATTCGCTCTTGGGCAGGTTGACGAGCTTGATCTGCTTCACGGCAACCGCCTCGCCGGTGCTCCAGTTGAAGGCCTTGTAGACAGACCCAAACGCCCCCTTGCCGATGCATGCTCCCAGTCGCTAGACGCCCTGTCAGTCAGCACCAAAAATGCTTTCCGCCAGTTTGGTGAAACAGCGTCTTGGCAAAGGCTGGCCCCCGTGTATGAACATACGTAGTCTTTCAAGCCGGGATCTTGGACGGCCGACGACTCTCGCTGCTTCTCCTTGCGGGAGGGGGTGGCGGGCATGGCGAATCGGTCGCGCGAGGCCGCCCCAGCTGCGTGACCACCTGGCCGGCCATTGTTGACGTGGTACTGTCGCTCAGGCGGCATAACTCCAGATGATGTTGTGTTGGACGCTCAGTACGTGCCGTTCGGCGGATGTGTGTTCGGCGCCGCGGCGGGTGGTGATATCTTCGGTTGGATATCTTTGGCAGTTGGAGGCGTCAATTGCAGACTGAGGTTGGGGGTCGACTTCGGAAGGAGTGAGGTCGCAAGCCGCAGATGGCGTGCATCTCAGGGAAGGGGCAATGTATGCCGTCAAGCCAGCGATATGGCCGCGAGCAAACGGTCGGCCGGGTGGGAGGTTGAAGACAAGCTTTATCGATAGACCGAGGATCGAAACAGATATCGCCGGGGATGAAGTCGTACGATTGGCTTCTTTCTGTATTCGAGGTCGAAGGGGGGGACCGCCAGACGGTCGGGGCTGCCTTGACGCACCAGACTAGATTTTAAACACACTATAGACTAGACTATACCCGAAATAAAGGAGGTACATATAAGCCAATTAGCCCCTGTATGCATTATGATATGTCCTAAAAAGGTTTAGTCACCTATTAAAAATCACACATTACTTATTGCACCGGACTAGTTTTTCGACGCACTAGACTATACCTAAAACGAGTAAGGCATTTTAAAAATTAAAAAATAGCCCGTTTTCGAGCCTGTTTTCGAACCCGTTTTTTAACACGAAAAACCCTCTTTTTCCCCTCTGTGAGAAGACCTTGTTCTCCCATGCCGATTTCATCACAAAGAGCCATTTTCCCCCTTGTTTTTCGCTCTTTCCCTTTAGCAGAAAGAGCCTGTGCTTTGCTCTCTTTTCACTTTATTAGCAGCAACTTTCACTTAGTCTCCCGAGATTAAGTTAGCTTACAAAGCGCCCTTAAAGACCTTTAGAGACCGCGTTTTCCGTGCCCTTTACTTGAGCTAACCTCTCCGCCGCAAAACCCCTTCAGGCTAAAAATTCGACTCTGTCAGCAATAGACTGATTTGAAGCCTTTGGATCACAAAGGGCTTCAAAGTCCCTCCAGAGGGAGCGAATTTCCTCCCTTCTGAGCCTGTCAAGCCCTCTGACAAGCCTCTGCAAAGCCCTCTAGTCAGAGCTCTTTGCACCCGTCGATCACAAAGAGACCGAAGCTTCAGACGCCCGCAAGACCAACAAAAGAGACCCTTCGAAGACCCCTCAGAGACCTTCGAAATCACAAGGAATTCGACCCTTTAAACGCGCGCGAAAGCCTCCGATCCGAACCCACAAGAGCCCCTTTGAAAGCCGCCAAATCTGCCGCTTTTGACACTCTTTCGAAGGCGCCAAATCCGCTGCTTTTGACTCCTCTTTCAAAGCCTGCCAAAACCGCCACTTTGACCCTTTGACCTCTCTTCAAAGCCCGTGGAATCTGCCATTTTCAGCACTTCAACCCCCCAAAAACGCTGCAGAAGACCACATTTCTGACCCATTTCTGACCGTGAAGAAAGCCAGCCTCTCAAGGCTAATTTCACTACAGAACCAGTGGACAAATTCACGGTGGGCAATGCCCTGACTGACGACCGACCACAAATTGCTCTTGTCTTTGACTACGAATTTGACCACTTTTCGTCAAAGAGATCACAAGATTCGAAGATTTAAGCGAGCTAATCAGAGCCCGAAGCTTCCACAGTCCGACCTTTGGACCCTCAGCCAGCTAAGCTTTAAAGCTTGCGTAGAAGGATCCAAATACGAGGCACGTGGGATTAACAACACGCCTTGAAAGAAAGACAACGCAGACCGCACAAAGTCCCGAGGAGAAGAGACCCCTTTTTGTCACTCACATTACTATTGTTTTTGCTGTTATCTTCCTGTTGTTTTTCCTGATATTTTCTGTCATTTTTCCCGTTATTTTCCCCCGCTTCGCAACACTGCAGCCTGTTCCTGTGCCCACGTTCAACCCTAACAACCGCCCGCTGCATTTGCTATGTCATTTCATGCAAGGTCATCGGATCAGAGGGAACGTTTCCTCTGACGCAGTCATCAAGGAGGAAGTTATACGTGCCATGATGTGAGGATTTTGACCACAAAAGGGAGAAAATTGCCAATGTCAGAATCATCGCTCACATCACGGGTCAGGATTATCCCGTGCCAGCCGCGGCGCTGACGGGCCACGCAATGCGGCCCGCCGGCAACGCAAGCAAGCATATGGTCTGAACTGTCAACAACCATCTGTACCATACCCCGCTTGAAAACATCCGAAGGCTATTTCCTCCAGAGAAGGAGAGCAAAGCCCCGATGGATGGATTGCCAATGGCTGCATATCCCTAGGAGGGCAGGGACAGGGAAGACCAGGCGAAGGCTGCTCATAATCACCCACTTAGGCGAATAATCAAGTTCTCTCCAAGGAGAAGATGCGACTAAAGAGAATACTGTCCTAGTCCCCTATTGCTCAAGCACACATGGCACAGCATAGTCTTGCCCTGCGAAGGCGTACTCGGTCATCCAGGGCGTCACTATCCGGAGCGGTGGTTTTTACTCATCAAAGCGGTATTCACTGTCTAGCTAGATTTGGAAAAGTAGCTTTACTCCCACACCCTATCGTACAAAATGCGTGTGCAGTCATGGAATATGTCGTGACATGACAACCTTTTTTTCGAGGCACGTAATTGGCTTAAAAACGCGTTTTCTGGTGTTTTGTTACGTGCGCGGTTGCGGCGAAGCTTATGGTAGGTGTTAATAGCACTTAGGGCACTGGACTGGTCTTTCGACGCACTAGGCTATACCTCAAACGAATAAGGTATTTTTACATATAATTTTTATATACAAAATATTTTCTTTTGTTATGTATAATTCTTTACGTATAGCCTCTATACTGAATGTGAAGAAAATATATTTGTGTATACATGTGAAGAAAAATAATCTTTTTTTTTTTTTTTTACTTTTGATATAATGTGTACTCGACTCACAGCCCGTTGCTCTTACATGAAAACACGCCGCCAACATCTCCCGCGTTAAAAGAATCGACAATCCCCTGGACACTCGCGTACGTTCCGGCGGTGAGAAAGAAGAAGCCCGTGATGATGATGACGACATTGAGGATCATGGACGACCAGTCGCCGATCGGATTCCGCACCCGCCCAACCTTCTTGTCCGCACTGCGCATTCTGAAATACGCCACGCCCCAGAAAATGAAGCCGAACCAGCTGTCGAAAAGGGAGCTCATGACCGAAAGGACTAAGAAAGGAAACACCAATGAGCACCACAGAGTAAAGGACATTGCCCCAAGGTAAGGGTTTTTTTTTCTTTTCTATTTCTTTTCCTTCTTTTTGGAACATATACTCACGTGAAGAGAAGAATGGAATGACCTGGGAGATGATAAAGGCCAAGATCCACGTGGTCAGCAGAATACCTGCCCATGACCCCCATCCGACGGCAGTGTGCTCCCTCAAATGTCTAGAACCAATGAAAAGGCGGAAGAAGACGAATCGAGACGTCACCGATGCATACAAGCAGCCGAGGAAGATGATTGTCGGAATCATGAAGGAGAAGGACACCTTCTTGTACAGATCGTCGAGCGAACCAAATGCCGGCGCCTTGACATACTGATTGCCGCTGTAGGCATAGATGACGGCACCAACAACACTGAAGACAATGATCTCGGCAACGGTGCAGGCCCAGAGGGACTTGGGGAATTCGCTGCGCGACCACATGATGAGTATCCCAAGCGGGCTACCAAAGTAACGAGGAACGGCTAGTAAAAAAAAAAAGCCGCGTGATGAGAGCACACATACCGCGGATCACGCATCTCGGCGATGAAGCTGGGGAGGGTGATTTGACCGATAAAGGTGTAGCTGATGTTCAGAAACGCGGCCATTGCCTGCACAAAGGTCGTGCTATGAAGGGGCACCGCCGTCACGATGGGCTCGCCCTTTTCCGGGCTGTAACCCGCAGGCTTGCCCTGGACGACGGCAAAGGCGGTGGCGAGGACGACGGAGATCAAGGTGAAGAAGGCAGAGGCCGTTCCGAGTTTGGACATCATGCTAAAGGTTCGCGGAAGCGACGCGACCCAGCAGATGACGGCAATGACGACGGAGAACTCGACCGTCCGGCAGCCCCCCAGCGCCGTCTTCTCCGTCATGGTGTTGAGGTACTCGGCGCCGACCAAGACATGCAGCGCCTGGATAAAGGTGTTGTTGAGGACGAACATGACGGCCGTCCCCCACCACGCCCACGTCTTGCCCCAGAAGAGCGTCTGTCCGAGGTCGCACACGTCGCGGATCTCGGGGTGGCGGAGGCAAAACTCCCACAGCACGAGGCTGGTGTAGAGGACGATGGCCGCCACCACGGCCGTGAGAATGAGGCCCGGCACGAGTCCCAGGAAGCTGTACGACCACGGAAAGCTCATGATGGCCAGGCAGATGTACTCGCTGAACAGCAGCGCGGCCGTCTTCTGCCACGAGCAGGTGCGGTACTGGATCGGGGCGCCATCCTCGGACGCAAGCTGCCGGTTCCAGATGGCCTCGCTCGAGTCGTGGTCCTCGGATGATTCGCCCTTGACGTGATCAGGGACGGCGCAGATGCGCGGCCCGACCGTCACGCTCTCACCACCGAAGATGGATGCGAATCTCGCGGGGCGGGTGGCTCCGAATTCCACATCGCGGGGAACTCTTGCCGAGTCGGCGGGAGAGGTTGAGCTGCGCTTTTCGGACATGAAGAGGAAGAGGAAGAAGAAGAAGAAGAAGAAGAAGAAGAAGAAGAAGAAGAAGAAGATGATGATGATGCAATGCCAGTTGCCGCTCCTGTCATCCAAGAGAAAGAAGAGGAAAGAAAAGAAAACGATGCACCGCTGGCAAGTCAATCGCCAAGATCAGGGACGGGAAGCGAAGAGCAGGGGCGCGGCCGCCAGCTGCCCATGATTCTACCGGATGCACAACGACATTCGCGCTCATTCCGTGACAAAATCCCATGTAATGGACTGAAGCCAGAAGCCAGAAGCCAGAAGCCAGAAGCCAGAAGCCAGAAGCCTGAAGCCAGAAGCCAGAAGCGGCACCGCATCGCATCCAAAAGCGGCCGGCGGCGCGGGTTGCAACCAACATACAAACACACCATACCAAAACGAGGTGGAAACCCTGAACTCGACTACCCACTATGACGACGTGCATGCGCCGGGACCTACTTCCATTTCGGTCCTCTTCAGCCCGCCCCCGCGTGTACAGTGTTGGACAGTCACCTGGCCTGTTCGCGCCCCCCCGCGCCCCCCCGCGCGCCCCCCG
>SRQA01000072.1:0-43132 GCA_018360365.1 Claviceps citrina | reverse complement strand
TTTGGATAGCAGAGGCAGCGTCTGATTTTTTGAGTACAAGGCCAGGTTCCGATGTTACGGAGCTTTAATGGAAGAACAGGCAGACTGAAGATACTTTTATACAGGTTCTCGCACATAGAAAAGGCAGAGGGAGCCAGGGCGCACTAGCAAGACCCTAGCTAACAATTAGCCACCTAGCTGCATATGTTTTGTTGTAACTTGTGATATAGCACTAGTCATGTATCCGTGTAAAATCATACCGGGGGTGGGGTGCATGACTGTGTGGACACTGCAATTGTATAGCGCAACCGGAGGGGTCGGAACGCTTCCGATTCTTCGGAACGTCCGGGGCGACCCTGTGGCTGGCCACGTGGGAAGAGGCTGGGATCAGTGATGGGCCAGACTCACCGCCATGATGCCAGACCACGGTTCCATCGCATGTTCTAGAGTCTAGACACGATATAATGGCGGTGGCGATGATGGGGGGGGGTTGTGGGCACGGGTTCTTTCATGTCTTTCTGTCTTCACGAGGGAATGGAGGGAAAAATGTGATTGATGGAGCGTGGGTTTTTCCCAACTTTGTGTTTAAAGGAGTGCATTGTTTCTGTAGCAAATCGACATCTTATCCTGACTTGGAGAAAAACACCCCGTTTACACACTCTCAAGTCCCTCTCATGTGATGCATCCGTCGTTTCAATCAAGCCCGAGGAAACCAGTTGCCGAGGGTTTCCTGTCCCCAGGGGCCAAGAGCGTGAGATCGTTGATCATGAAGCGGAGCTCCCGCATGCCGGGGGTAATATTGGGACGTGCCAGAGCTGTAGAGCGGGGGAGAGATGGTCGGAGAGACGGATTTGGAGCGGTGGTGGACCTAGGCGCAAAAGACCGCGCCGCCATTCTCACACTCGGCTTCCCCATGAGGATTAAGACCCGGGGTCAAGGTCAGTCTCCAGACGGGGAAAGCGGGATTCGGCGCGCCCACACACTGTTATACCGAGGAGTATTTAGTTTAGCGCGCAAAAGGGGGGGGGAGGAAGATGGAGGGAACACGGAGAGGAAGGCGGGAGGAAAAGAAAAAAGGTGAAGCCATGTCACTCACGCAATAGGTGTTGGCATTCCACAAGTTCTCGCAAACGCCGGTGCCTTTGGTGCCGTAGTTGCACCAGCGGCCGACGACCGGTATCTGCGGCGAGGGTGACGGGTCTTCGGCGAGGACGACCGAGGCGGCAGCGACGAGGAGGGCAATGAACTTCATGCTGGAGGTTGGTTGGTTGTGGAGTGACGGACTGAGACGGACTGAGTGGAAGAGAGAAAGATGGTTGCTTGATTGTTTTATCGGGAGGCGATGAGAGGCAGATGATGCGGTTTAAATAATGGTGACAGTTGCGTACAGCATCGGCTAATTAGGCGCGGATTTTTGGCAAAATAGGGAGGCGGAACTCTCGGCCTCGTGCGGGTATCATACCTAGTATCGTTATTAGCATGTACAGTCTGGTCGAGAAAGGGAATAGCGTGGGATCGGGAGGTACTTAGGCTATTCACTACCTACTACTAGGTACCTACCTGGATCATGATTCATCGGCAGAGTGTGTTGGAAAGCCGTGGAAGAGGGGCATGCCGAATCTTCGAGGCGCTCGCGGAGTCGCGGAGTCGCGGAGTCGCGGACCTTGGTGGAGCTTTTTTATTTCTGGAAGCGCCAAGGATTATTTTCTCCATGGAAGCAATCCATCCACACGGACATACCGTTGGACCAACGTTGCTCAAGGGAGCGCCTCACCCGATACTAGACACATTGAAAGCCCTCACTTCCGTACTTGGATTTGTTGGACATGGTGGCGGTGGATCGTCTTTCTTCCCCCCCCCCCTTCCCTTGGTGATTTGCTAGTATTAGGTAAAATGAGGAGAAAATGATATAAATGAGAACAAAGATGCCGCTTGGAGCAAGTACCGCGTGGGTCGAGCAGCCCTGCAGGCCGCGCCCGACGACGATAACGCGATGGATGGAGCGTTCGTTTCGCTCTCCGCACTGCCGCACAGAGTCAAGCATCGCTGCCTCGTGGCGCGTGCTGCGTGCAGGGTAGGTGGCCGTCTTTGTTCTACTCGTCCCACCCACCCAAGTGCCGCTCAATGCGGTAATTAGCGGGTCCTCAGCAGCAACAAACAGACCGACCGTCCGGCGTCCACCCACCTTGCAGGAAAGAGAGCTCCCAGCCACGCGGCCCACCATTCAGCTAAGCTATGTTTTTGCAGCTTTACGCGCCCGCAGTCAGACGGAGAGGGAAAAAAAAAATCAAAAATCAAAACAAACTCTACACAATTCTTTCCAAACAAACCTCGACCACCGACCGCGTAGCGCACACTCCGAGATCAGCTCAAGCGACGAAGGAAAGGGAAACAAAAAGGGCCGGGCCCAATTGATCATTCTTTTGCCGTTTTTCTTTTTTTTTTTTTTTTTGTTTTTTTTTTTCCTTTCCCCGCCACCACTCCTGTTGCTCGAAAAAAATGCCTCCTACCGAAGCTGAAATGCCCATCGCGGATGATGCGCCGACGCAGCAGACGCAGCAGAGCACGGTCTCGGCCGATGTCGACATGACGACCGAAGAAACAGAGGTCAATCGCGCGGCGCCTGATGGAACCGAAGGGGACGACGCGACCGCCAGGGAGGG
The DNA here is from genome assembly GCA_018360365.1 of Claviceps citrina. NCBI lineage: Eukaryota > Fungi > Ascomycota > Sordariomycetes > Hypocreales > Clavicipitaceae > Claviceps > Claviceps citrina. The sequence continues at coordinate 40,490 of SRQA01000072.1, read as the reverse complement.
CGAGGGCGCGGGCGCGGTGGTGACGGAGCAGGAGGAGCCCGCGCGCGTCACGTTCATGTCGTATCTCGCGTCGCCCGTGGTGACGCTCGTGGTCGGGCAGGACGAGGCGCAGTGCCTGTTGGCGGCCCATCAGGGCCTGCTGGAGAAGAGCCCGTACTTTGCCGACATTTGCCGGCAGTTTGTCGATGACGGGAGCGTACGTGTTTCTGTTCCCGCGGGAAGAAGAGAGAGAATGGGCGCATTGGGCATGGCGCAGTGGTTTCTTTCTTCCTCGTCCTTCTTCTTCCGTTCTGTGCAAGATCTGGATGCGACAATGACGAAGCCAATGCGGCAGAGGACCATTGCGCTATTATGGAAATTTTACATGGACCGCGTAGAGCTAACATGCCCCCTTCTTCTTCTCACTTGACCCTCTTGAGCAGCCACGGCAGATCGAACTCCTCACCGAAGACGCCACCGCGGTCGGCTCGTTCCTGGAATACCTCTACACAAACGAATACTTCCCCCGCAAGCTTCCCGGACAGCGGGCCCTGGAGAAGGACCCCGAAATGCCCGAGGTCGACGACTCGGGCGTTCATCTCCTCCGCCATGCGCGCGTGCACACCCTGGCGGAAAAGTACGGCGTGCCCGAGCTCAAGAAGCTGTCCTCGTCCAAGATCCACTGCATCGACTCCACGGCCAAGGGAGAGATCGAGTACGCCCGATACGTCTATGCGCACACCGAGGACACCAAGGTCCGCGCGCCCATTGCGAGCTTCTGGGCCACGAGGTCACATACTCTGCGGGCCGAGGCCGAAGAAGAGTTCAAGAGTTTGTGCCTGGAGTATCCTCAGTTTGGTTATGACGTTTTGAGTATGTTTTTCTTTCTTTATAAACCACATAAACCTGAAGCCCCTCATCTATCTCATAACCCTCCTTTGTCGGTCCGTGAGTCCGTCTATCCAACTGAGCCGGTTACTGACTCGATTCGGACAGCCCGCGTCCTGGACGACAAGTTGAAGCGCGAGAGAAGCGACAAGATGCATCCTGCCACGGCCAGTGGCCGCAAGAGGGCGCGCCATTCGAGCAGCGCTGCAGGCTCGACTTTGTAAGGGATGGGAAGGTGATTGAGGGGAGGAGGTTGCTTTGTATGGGGCCGAGTCGACAAGGGAGGACAAACACAATGTCTAAACCCACCATGTTTTGGTTATTTCTCCCCCCCTTTTTTTGTTATTGTTGTATTTTGTCCATGTGGGACAGGCTGATGGGAACAGACGCGACCTTCTCTGTTTTGGATAGTCCAGACTCCATTCTTAATGGTAGTATTCTTGCGCGGTTTCAAAAAAAAAAAAAAAAAAAAAAAAAAAAAAAAAAGGTTCCCGAGTACAGTTTAGTTCACGATGGTCGAGTAAAGTCCAAGTTTGCGCATTCTCTCCCCTCCCAGGTTTTGCACAAGCTCACCCGACCAAGAGCCCGCGGTTCTCCCAGAGTAGACCTTCTGCCGCTGGTCAAGGTGTTTTGTGAGAAAAATCCGCACTGCTACGCTCGCCTTTACACTGTTTTTGGTGCAATGCTGGCCTGACGTTGTCAGCCATCAAACACATGTCCTCCACCACCAAGTCAGATGACTTCACGTGACTGGTACTTTCTTCCCGTGGGCGGTTGCCTACTACCAGAAAAGACCGATCCGAGACGAAGGCAAAGAATTGAATTCTCATGAAGATAATGAAAAGAGCAAAAAGCCCACCTAATCTGAGGGGATATAATTATTACAAAGAGGGCTCCAAACTTGCAAAATTGGAAGGAGCTAATAAGTAATATTGCTAAGTGGAAAATTTGCTCTAAAAGAGGGGTAATAATGTTAACCATTTTCCACTACACTACACGTCCCCTACTAAAAAGTCGATCGCCCACGATCGTGATGTAATAATTAGTAATAAAAATGAAGCTTTCTACGATAAAAATAAAGCTCCTAGAGTGAAGTTCTTAGTAATATAATTTGCACCTTCCTAATATTAATATATCCTATAGCGTTTGTAAATACTCTTATCGCGGTATAAACAACTTTATTATATTCTTATAGAATTCTAAACTATGTCCTCCTTTAATCTTTATGCTATCTATGTTTAATAGTGAATACAAAGCTTGTCCGCAGCGTTTCTTAACTTGAAATAGTCCTTGCTAAACTAATTAAAGCTTTGGAGGATGCCTATTTATAGCAATAAAGACTAGATTATTAGGTTTAAATAGTGTAGTCCTTTGAAAAAGGTGTTGTTCTTAGCGGGCTTTTGCTTTAATTAAGGCTTTGTTAATTAGTTTTATCTGTTGCTTTTCTCGTGATCTAACCTATTTAAATACTGCATCTAAGCGTGCATTATCTTTAGTCTCCTAGTGGAATGCGGTAGGATAGAATTATTATAATGCTAAGATTAGGAAAGTGTTAGTACTTTCACTAGGAAACCTGCTTAATCTATATAATACTTTGTATGGTAAAAAACCAACCAATTTGATGTATTAGCTATTAAGCGACTTGCTCACAGAGAATAAATTAGCACTCTAATTCGTGGGATCTATTATGACTTTGTTAAGGATTAACTATATAACTCGATTGTAAATTTTAATTAACCTGACGCTTTAATGTGATTATTGCAGTAAATTAATAATCTCGACGCCTTTGCTTTTTATGAAATTGCTTAATTCCTTCGATTTAAATGCAGGACCTAGATTAGTGTAAAAGAGCTTAGGGACAAAAGACAGAAATTAAAACTAATTCAAAAGATATAATATAACTTTGCTTGCTCTAGTGGATTTGCATAGGAAGAGCCATAAATATTGCGAAAAATAGTTAATAATTACTAAAACATGTTTTAATTAATTAATAGAAACTAGGAAGGGTCTAATATAGTCTATTCTAATAACTTAAAATAGTTTATTAACAAAGACTAGTTAACTAGGGGCTTTTGGCTTTCTTAATACAAATCTAATGTATTACTAGCATCCTTTAATATAGTTAATTACGTCTAGGCTTATTTAAGGCTAATACACTAATCTTATTAAATTCCATTTTGTAAGCTCAACGCTAAAATAACCGGCATTATCATGAGCTTCCTTTAAAGCAATAGTGACTTTGGATTTTAACAAATATCTCTAATTGTTATGATAACCCTTGTACTAGAGCTGCCTATTTTCAAGCTTATAATAAGCAGCTTTAGAAGCAATCCTGTGTATTACAAATTAATTGTAGGGATGACCATTAGGACCTCCACGACCTGTGAGGAATCTCATAATGTCTAAGTACTAATCGTCCTTATTGTATTATGCCTAAATATTATAATCTTTAGGGGAAGTCTTACATAGCATAGTAGAAAGCAGCGCTTTATTATTAGGAATATTATTAATTTTCCTTACGTGCTGCTTTAATAATTCTTTGTATTCTCTAGTTCTATCTTTCTAAACCCACTAGGAAGTAGGCTTGTCTAGAGACCTAAAAGAAAAGAGATTATTATTAGTATAATTATTAGAGGGGAAAATAGTACAAGACAACGCATTAGCTACTGCATTGCGCTTGCTAGGAATAAAGGTGATTTTAATATTAACTAAGCGTAATTTAGTGACCTAGCGTGTGTAAATTCCTTCGTGTCTAACTAATATAATGAAAGTGGAAAGCGGCTTATAATTAGTGTAAATCGTTGATTAATACTTAGATTTGAAGAAATTCCTGTGCTTGCGAACGAATTTAATTATAGTATATAATTCCTGCTTATATGTGCTATAATTGCGCTATGTTTTAGTGAATAAGAATAAGTTATATAAAATAGGATAAGCTATTTTATCTTGTAATTATAGAATCACATAGCCACTAGCGAATTTGCTAGCATTAGAATATAATTACGTGGGGAGATTAAACTAATATCCGTGTATTTCCACTGCGCTTAAGGCTATCTCCTTAAGCAGTAAAAAAGAGAGAGCTTTAGAATCTCCTTATTACTAGTTAATATCCCTAGTAAGTTAATTTAATGGTTGAGTAATCTTAGCATAGTTTTTGATCCATTGTTAACATAGTCTAATTGCCCTAAGGAATGACCTAATATTATGCTAATTCCTTAGTGTAGGCTATTCCTTAAGCTTCGCTAATTAACTAGGTTTGATAAACATCCTGCCGCTAATTTGATGCACTTAGCTAACCGCGAGAATCGAATTTATTCCTAGGGAAACTTTCTTAAAGCTTAGCTTTATTAGCAACTACAGAAGGCGTGGAAGAAGGTAATCGCAAATAAAATTCCACTGCTCTTCAAAGGTCTAATGCTTGCAGAAGATATTATCTATGTAATTCACAATAGAATTTATTTTCCCTAGCACTCTTAGGGAAAGCAGCAAAGGCTCTAGGAACGGCGCTGGTATTAGTCCTAGTGCTAATTTCATAACCTTAGTTATAGAGAAAGAAGCTAATTAGGAACCTTAAGGCATCTGAGTTAGTTAGAGTTAGCTAAATCCTAGCACATAAAAGGCGAAAACATAGCGCTATTCCTAAGCAACCGCAATAGACTAGTATACGTGCTTTAGATCAAATGTGCTATAACTTCTAATGTAAGGATCTAACAAACTATTGTGGACCTTAGCAAGAAGTAGCAGTTAGATCCTAGGCATTATCTTATTAACATGTGAATAATTTATAGTAAGTCGCTGCTTAGCCTAAGGATCTGTCTTATCTTTTATAACGAGCACTGGCTCAGCGCTCTAGTCGGAAATTTAGCTATTTATAGCTATCGTGTATTTGTATATTCCTGCCTTAATTCCTTTAGTTACTAGTCGATTTAACTAGTATCTCTGCGGTTCCGACTAGCGTCTCTTAGGGGATCTGGCCTAAGGTTTAACGCCTTCCTTTAATCGCGGATAGTGCAAATAAAGGTCTGTCGCTAGGATGTTATGGATAGAAGTAGTATTCAAGTCGCGATATGTGAAGAAAGTTTGTATAATTTCCTTATGCAAATTAGGAGGCACTAGCGCTCCTAGAGAAATTCCTGTCTTACTAAACTAGTCTTTTACAAAGTTAATTAGAGTGTTAACATCCACGCTTCTTCGCAGAATTCGACGAGAGGTTAGGAATAGGAAGCTTAGAGCTTTAGTCGCAACAGGGCTAGGCTAATTCTTAGTAGTTAATTTCCCTATATTAACTAGGAGGGTGTTGGATTGCTAAATAATACTATCGGAAACAGCCCTAGGACTGAAAGAAAGCTTATCCACGTTAAGACTAGCGGAAAACGCCTGAAAACTCAACCTTTTCACAAGGGAGAATTCATTAAGAACAGCGGTGGACTGTGTAAGCTTTAGTGCGTGGCTAGCTAGCCACATAAATAGGTTATTTTAGAAATAAATAAAAGGAAGCAACTGAATTTCCTTAGGTCCTAGAATAACCCTGTTAGAATATAGTTTAACAACATGTCTAGGTTATAATTAACAATCTAGTTTTCTAAATTGTTATTATTAGAGGAAGAGGAGGAATCTTTATTGTGGGAGGAGCTTTCCTCTCTAGAAGCGTTAATATCTTCCTAACTAACGTATTAGTTTAATATATTAGGATCGCTAGGACAGAGAATAACCTTCTAACGCGGGGAAAGGGCTGCTTTAGTGCCCTTAATTAGCATAGGTTTGTCTCCGAGTTTAGGAAGTCTAATATAAATAGTTAAATTGCGAATGTCGAATTTAGCGCTAATATTATAGAGCTAGGGCAATCCTAAGATTAAGACAGTGCTTGTGAACTGCTGCTTAGAAGGCATGAGAACCGCCTAAACAAATTATATAACTCCCTCGCAATTCACTTCTATCGTAACGAAGTGCGTGATCTTGTTAGATCGTCTATTAGCATTAGTCATGGAGAGCCTAGCAAATCCCACAGATCTAAGATTATAGACGGGGATTCCCTGCGCAAGAACAAAGGCTTTCGAAATCAAATTCACATCAGAGCCCTAATTAGCGACTGCCTGCCCCTAAAGGAAGCTGAAATGCTTTTAGCGCTTGAAGCCTATCTTAGTATAGACCTAAATGTTAAAAAGCTTCACTAAAGTTTTAGCTTTTATTAAAAGATTAGTATTGTAATAATCCAAAGGTCTAGGAGTCTTCCTAGGGGCTATAGCAGCAGCGAAGCTCATAGTATTTTTCTTGCCTTTCTTTGCTCTCTTAGCAGGAATTTAAGAGGAAAGGCGTTTGAATTGCTTCGAGAGCTTAGGGCTAATTTGCTAAAGATTAAGCAAGCTTATTAGCATAGTAATTTGCTTCGCAAGACCTTTCTAATTAATTAGACTAAGGCCTTCACGACCCTAAATCTTGCTTAAGGTCTTTGCACTCTTCTTCACAGCCCTAGGGATAACTATAGGTTTAGCGGGAGCATTAGCATCCTAGGTCTAAGAATCATTAACCTTAGAAACTTAACGCTTCTTAGATATATAACTATTATTCGCATTAAGCAGAGTTATAATCTAAAGCGATGCCTTAGCAGTAGCATCGAGAGTCTTAGCGTTAGCATTGCGAAGACTCTCAATAATTAGTAAAGAAGCAAAAGAAGAAGAAGCAATAGCATTAAGTTTCTTCTTATTAAGTTTGTAGAGCTTGCTATTGATATTATACTTATAAGCTTTATAAGCGTTAGATTGCTTATAAGCTTCTTTAATAATAATAGTATTGGAGGCAGCAACGCTTAAATAGTAGGAATTTATAATAGCTAGATAGGTATTATTATCCCTAGCGACTTTGCTATCCTAATTAAGGTAAATTTAAGCAAGACAAGCGTGAGGATAACCTTTAGTCTAATTTGTAGTATTTTGTGGAGGCAAGGTTATGGATTTTAACCAAGCACTTTCCTAAGGTTTAAGCTGCTTGCTAGATTAAGCGTAATAATTACTTGCATAGTAGCCTGGATTACCACACTTAAAGCAAATGCCACTATAAGGAAGGGGCGTGGTTCCATTAATATATAGATTCTTAGACTCTAATGCTGGCTTTAGCGGCTGCTAGGACTTATAAGGCTACCTGCTTTTATAAGCATTATTATGTTAAGTTAAAGGTTGCTAAACATATAGGGGATTCCACTAATTCCACTAAGGCGGCTAAGGCTACTAGAAGATAGGCTAAGTCCACTATGGTTGCTGCTAAATATTCTAGTTCTAATTATATAGAGGCAAATTAGCATTAGGGAGGTTGCTAATTTGCGGCTAATTAGCAGCAGGGGCGACAGCAGCATTCTCCTTATTCTTAGCAGACTTATTAGTCTTTGTGTTAGTCTTCTTATTAGCCTTTTTCTTTAAATCTAACGAAGCTATTATTAAATTTAATAGCAGAGCGAAAGAAGGCTATAATTAAGAATAGAGAGTCTTAATAGGCACCTAAGGAGTGCTGCTTAATTTTAAAGCTTCTAGGAAAGAAGGTAGAAGATTAAAAGCATAAGAGATAGTATTATTAGTAAAGCAACCGCTAGAGTTCTTAATAAGCTCCTTCATTATTATGATTTTAGCGTTACGAGCGGTGCTTTAGGCTAAACTAGCCTTTGCTTTAAGGATTGCAGCAGCCTATTAGATAGTTTCCCGAGCTCTATAAAGACTGTCTATAGATAAGGCATTCTAGCCAATTGCTTCTTGCATAAGAGCATAATCTTTAAGGCCTTTCACAAACTAATAGATAAAGTCCTTAAGCATGTAAATTTCAATGGGGGACAGAGGGGGATCCCTAACCAGAGGCTTATCTTAGCCTCTAGCATAATGTAAAATACTAAGAGTTTGAGTGAAATAAGTAGCTAAGGCTTTATTAGGACCTTAGGCGAGGTTAGTAGTAGTAGCTTTGATTTCCTTGTTAATAACCTTAGACGGGTATCGCTCCTTAAGAAAACGCTATAAAGTAGCAGAGTCTTCCTGTGAGGTGCGGCCCCACAAGACAGGCCACGCCGGATTGCCCGGCGACGTCACGGAGAATCCCCGGCTAGTGCCTAGGGCTTGCGCACGCGGCTAGCATATCTAGCGACGCGTGCGCGCACTATTCTTGCTCGGCAAGCTTAAGTCCTTTCATAATATAATATACACCTTTTCACTACTGCCTAGCCACAACGTCTCTTATAATTCTTAAGCTTTAACCCCGGCTACCTAGTAGCGGAAATAGCACCTATAACAAGATCTGCGACCAAATCAGGGGATAATGCACGTCTAGCACCTCCCAAAACGCTACCTTTAGTGTCACACAATAGCTCTAGCCTTACTCTAACAGAGTTATCCGCAGGCTAAGACCTTAAGACTACTAAGCAGGCTATTTGTAAGCAAATCGCCTAGCTTAAGATTCTTAGACAACTCCAGGAACAGGAAAAGGAATTACTTTAGTAACTTAGCATATACAAAAACCCGCCTAAACACCAGCAACACTATAACAATTCCTCTAATAGCAAAAGAGGAGAAGTTAAAGTTAGGAATATTGCGGAGCTTACTCACCCCACTAACCCACAGAAACATAAAATCTAGATTAACAACCTAAACTATGCCTTTAATAGAGCAAAACGCAAGTATTAACGTGACTACCAGAAAATCCTTTTTGCCCTTAGCAATATAGACTAAGTCTACAGGGCAAGATAGGACCAATTTATTAGCAAAAAGACTACGGAGGAGCGGGACTACTTTACTAATAACTAGGGTAGCTTCCAGGAGTAGACTCTTACACTACTCTAAGATTCTGCAAATTGTGACGCCTAAATCGCCTTACAGCTTAAGAAAGTGCACTAACAAGACTAGCAAAGCCCTATAGACTTTAGCATTTACCTCAATTCCCTAGAGAATTACCTCAAAAGAGTAAGCAAAAAGTCCTGGGCTCTTACCTTCTTTGCAAAACTACAGCCTAAACTACAGAACTATATAAATCTGCATACCTCTATTACTAGCAAGACGCGTAAGGAAGTTATGATAATTACATAACAATTCTAGAAGGCAATACTGTCTTTTAAGAACAAGCAAAAAGCCACTAATTCCTAGGATTATAACTAGCAAAAGGGATAACAACAAAACTACTAATCAAAATACCTATGACAGCAAGCCTCTAACAAAAGCCCTGCCACAGAGCCTAATAAGGACGAGGTTCGCAACAAGCCAGATCGACCAGATAACCGCCGCTACTATAATTGCGGTAACAACGGCTATATTACTCGCTACTACAATAAGCCAGCGAAAGACCAGGAAAACTACTAGCAGCGGAGGTAGATGCCCTAACCTCTGCCGCTAACACCTAGATACCTACAGGACATAGATTTCGTGTTCTAGTATTTATAAAGGGGCAAAACACCACCAAAACGTTCGCAGACTTAGACAGTTGCTCCAATATTAACATTATAAGCATTAAGTTTGCGCGACAACACTAACTAAAAAAAGCCTAAGTAACGGCCCCTCTCCTTAAGGCCGTAGGGAATCTCACAATACCTTAATACAGGGTATATTGTGTGCCACTCACCCTAAAAGACTTAAGGGGTTAAGAGAGAGACCTTACTATTAACTATATTGCTATTAATAGGGACCTAAAACCTAAGGGAAGTCCTATATTAATCAGAATACACACCCTTATAAAGGAACAAGTACACTTATCTTTATATAGTCAAGAGTAGTAGTTTAAGCTTAGTTAAGATAAGTTAAAGATTTTAACCCCCTACTATTTTACTAAGAAATCATAACAAGAAGCAGTAGTATTTGCTATAGAATCCCTTAATAGCTTTATTCCCCTTAGAGATAAAGAAGTTACTAACACCTTTAGTAGCACTAACACTATCCTAGATAAACTCCGGGAGTTTTAGGATATATTTACCTCTAATAAGGCCGGACTACTACTATCTCAAAAGGAAACAAACTATACTATTAACCTCCTCCTAGACACTATGCCTCTATACAGCCCTATATACCCCCTCTCACAAGCGGAACTTAAGGAGCTCTAGGACTATATCTAAGACAACCTAGCAAAAGGGCGTATAAGACCCTTAAAAAGCCCCGCAGGCGCGCTAATCCTCTTTATCCCAAAGAAAGATAAAATACTCTAACTCTGCGTAGACTACTAGGGAATTAACAAGATTACACTTAAGAATCGCTACGCTTTACCCTTTATTTCAGAGATCCTTAACCGCTGCCAGGGTACAAAATACTTTTCTAAAATTAACATTAAAGACGCCTACTACTAGATCCAAATAAAAGCTAGCTATAAGTAGAAGACTACTTTCCAAACCCACTATAGACACTTTAAATACCTTATCATGCTATTTAGCCTTACTAATGCCCTAGCTACGTTCTAAAATTACATTTACTAAGCTCTTCACAGACTAATAGACACTATTTGTATAGTATATCTAGACAATATCCTTATCTTCTCTAAAACCCAAGAAGCACACATAGAACACATTAAATAAGTCCTCAAACGCATAAGAGAGGCAGAGCTATACGCAAAACCTTCTAAGTGCACCTTCTACTAAGACTTAGTAGAATTCCTAGGATTTATCCTATTAACCACCGGCATTTTAATAGACCCTAAAAGGGTTAAGACCATATAAGATTAGCAAGAGCTAAAGAGCTTCCAGGACGTATAAGTATTCCTTAGATTCTGCAATTTTTACCAACGCTTTATACACCAATACTCTAGCATTGCGGCACCTTTAAACGCACTTATAAAGGGCAGCCAGAACAGCATACAAAAGGGCACCTTCCAATTTGGACCAGCCAAAAAGACAGCGTTTGCATAGCTAAAAGCTGCCTTCTAGGAGGCCCCTCTCCTCTATTACTATAACCCTAACAAGCAGGTCCGGATCGAAACAAACGCTTTAGTCTTTGCAATAGCCAGCATTATCTCACAGCCAGATAATAACAGGCGATACTACCCTGTGGCATTCTAGTTAAGGAAGTTTATAAACACGGAAAGAAATTATAGTACCACTAACTAAGAGCTCTTTGTAATAGTTAAGTTATTCAAACACTAGCAACACTATGTTAAAGGGGTAAAGAATCTAGTTAAAGTCCTATTAAACTACCACAACCTTTAGACTTTTATAAGGCTGCTAAAGCTAAACAGCAGGCAAGCACAATAGTGCATGTTCCTATTACCTTTTAACTTTATTATTAAACACAGACCAGGCAAAAGCAACCCTACTAACGCACTATTAAGACAGCTAGATTATAATAGCAAAACGCTAACAAATTTAGGGCTACTGCCTAACTTATAAAAGAAGTTTTTGTTTGCCCTAAGTAGTAGGGAAGCTAATAAGCCTAGAGAGATACATCCTGTAAAAGAAGCAAAAGGGGTTATAATACCCAAGAGAAGACATAGCAAGACGCCTTTAGGAGAGGAAAATGCTCTAGTTATAGGGGATTAGCAGCAACATAGCAAGATGCCTTTAGGAGAGGAAAATGCTCTAGTCCATAATCTTAGGGTCTAGACAAGCAAGGTAGCCACCAGGACGCTAGTAAAGCACAAGCTAGTAGCTAACAAATTCGCGGCTAAAGTAGGATGTGTTTTTAGCGTTAAATCACACAAAATCCAGGCGGCTATTGCGTTACTAGATCTGTATAACCACACTATAGATGGGTTACTAGCTTAGCTACTAAAAACAGCTTAGGACTATAACCAGAACCTCTAGACAAGTAGCCGGGCCTAAGAGGCAGCAAAAGGGAGGGGAAACACTAGGATATAGAGACACAACATATGCAGCCTCCTAATATACAATAACTAGGTAGCAGTACCTTAGGACCCTATCTTACAGGTAGAGCTTCTGCAGCTATACTATAACAATCCCTTAGCCAGTCACTTCGGTGTTAACCAAACAATTAAATTACTACAACACAATTTCCACTAGCTTAGCCTACAGAAGGCAGTAGCAGACTACATGTCTAGTTATGCTAAATATTAGCGCGTTATAGCAAGACAGCACAAGCCGTATAAGAAGCTCAAATCGCTTCCAATACCAAGGCAACTATAGGTTAAAGTGTTAATAGACTTTATCACAGGATTACTATAGGCATTCTACCACAAGCAAGAAACTAACTCAATCCTAGTAATTATAGACTAATTTACTAAGTATTCTATATTCCTTCCCGTTACTACCATAATTAATGCTACTAAGCTAGCAAAGACCTTCCACATAGAGATTAAATTAAAATTTAGCGCGCTAGAGGGCATTATATTAGACAGAGGATCGGTATTCACAAGCAAATTCTAGTCCGAGCTATGTTTCTACTCTAAGATAAAACAGAGGCTTTCTATAGCTTTTCACCCATAAACTAACGGTTAAATAGAACAGATAAACCAGGTCCTCGAATATTACCTTTGTTACTTCGTTAGAGAGAACTAACTAGTATAGCCAAAGCTGCTGCCATAGGCGCAATTTGCTTGTAATAATACAGTCAACTAATCAATAGGCCTCGCTCCCCACTACACACTTATAGGGTATTATCCTAAATTTTGCCTTAGTCTTAGGGACAAGACTACTAGGGGAGAGGTGCTAGAGGCAAAGGCCTAAGTAATAAAGCTATAGGAAGTACGCGAATAACTTTAAAAGACATAGCAAAGGGCTAGCGAATCCTAAGCGAAATACTATAACAAATAATACACGCCACCACTAGTATTTAAGCATAGGAACCTTGTACTATTATTAGCCTAGAATATTAAGGTAAAGGAAGCAAAACGCAAGCTAACCTCCAGATTTTTAGGACCCTTCTGCGTTATTTAGGCAATTAGGAAGCAAGCATACAAACTAGCACTACTAGAAAAGTATAGCCGCCTGCATAATATATTCTATATTAGCCTGCTTAAGCCATGGAATCGCCGCAAAGATAGCATAAATATGCAGGCAAACATGCCAGACCTTAAAGAAGAAAATAAACACTACTAAGTCAAAGAAATTAAAGGACAGAAGACAGTTAAAGGAGAGACCTATTACCTAGTAAAGTGGAAGGGATAGCTAAGCGAATACAATTAATAGGTCCCAGACAAGGACGTGAACGCACCGCGGCTAATAGCAGCATACAGAAAAAAGACACAGTTACTAACAAAAAGGGGATAATAAGCTCCCAAAAAACACTGGCCATTATTCGGCATACTATTCACATATTAAAAAAAAAAAAAAAACAAAAACAAATTAATTAAGACCCTAGAACCACCCCTAAAAAACAAAAGAAACACCCCCTACACCACAGGGACATCCACTAGAAAAGTCCTTATTATAACACTAGCAGTAAGACTAGCGAACTTATCGCAGTCTTCTTCCTTATTAAGCAACCCCCTAACTAAGGCAAAAAACCGCCAAACAGCAATCGCCTAGGGGAGATACCCTAGGTCCTTAGGACGCAGACGTAACTTTATCCAGGCCTTCTAGACTATAAGGGCATTATTATAGTCAGCCTAAGGGGGCATATCTATTAGCAAAAAACAAGGTAAATAAAGGCGATTATATCACGGAATACTTATAATTCTAGGCAACAGCGCCGGACCATACATCGCAGCAGCAAGACGCTATTATAAGACAATATACTAGTAGTATACCGCAGAGGCAGCCTGCGGAAATGTCAGAAAATAAAGAGTAAATAATAGGCAAGAAGCCACATACCTAATGCCCCTTTACTGCCCTAGTTAGCCTAAAAGCAACATAGTAAGCCATATTAGCGTAGATAAAACTACGCAGTAAGTTAAGCAAGCCACAAGCAACCCTAAGGCGAAAGTTATTAAAATATAGGAACAAGACTAAGGGAGCAATAGCAGCGGCAGTACAGGCAGCAGCGGCATAGGTATAGCGGCGGACAGCTAGCAAGGGGGCAGTGATTTCCTCCTCCTCCTCCTCCTTATTATCACTAATAGCATTATCTTTATTATTATTATTATCCTCCTCCTCCTTAGCAGGAGGAGCACGCTTAGCTAGCAGGGACCTAGTCTAGCCTAATAGCTTCGCTAAATTAGCAAAGTTACTAGCAAGGGTTAGGCAACACTAAGGATAGGAGTTAGCAAAAGTATAGAGAACCATAGCATAGAGAATACATACTATCTCACACATATTACCACAATCCTTGCACTAAACACAGCGCTTAGATACCTTATTACAGCTAGATAAGGTTAAATTCATAGCAAACTCACACTTAATTATCAGGACTACTAGCTTAGTACCGCGGTAGCCCTTAAGTTTATTAAGTTTAGTGCGGGCATAATACATACAGGCACATTCTTTTAAGAGCAAAGCTATAATATTAGCGGCAATTAACTAGCAAATTAGTAGGAAGTTTAGACAGGAGCATAAGTGCGAATATAGAAAAAAAAATAGTGTTATAGAAAAGTAATAGTTACAAGACAGAATAAGCAGCAAAAGAGGGCAGACTTTATACCTATATGTTATGTGCTAGGTAATCTAACGCATTATTATTGTTATTGTTATTTGTTATAACGCTATAGGATAGCGACTAGCAAGGAGGTGTTAGATAGCTAGCGAGGCCGTTTAGAAGCCCGGCCTAAAAGTAGGGGGGCAATTATAAGGTGCGGCCCCACAAGACAGGCCACGCTAGATTACCTAGCGATATTACAGAGAATCCCCGGCTAGTGCCTAGGGCTTGCGCACGCGGCTAGCATATCTAGCAACGCGTGCGCGCACTATTCTTGCTTAGCAAGCTTAAGTCCTTTCATAATACGATATACACCTTTTCGCTACTGCCTAGCCACGACGTCTCTCACACTTCCTTAGTAGTAATTTTTAACTTAGCTCTAGAAACGATAGCCTAAAGAGTTTTAGTGCTATTTATAAAGGTAGTGGCAGCTCCCTTAAGGGCGATGTTAATAGCCTAGATAAAAACGCTAGGATTAGGCAATTTGCCCTTATTAACAGACTCAAAAGACTACTATAGCTTCGTTAGCTATCTGCTGGCCGCGGAGCTACTATTAAAAGTCCTAATATCTTAGGGGGAAGGGAGTTTGTATCCTATTGTTTTTCTTAGTGCTTTAAGTAAAGCTTTATAATAAGGAATAGGGAATTTAAAAGTAATAGCTTTACTAGAGGAAGCAGAGGTAAGGACTAGCAGGGACTTAAGGAACCTTCTAAGGTCTTTAGAGGCTTGTAAGGAGTCCTAGTATAGTCTGTAATTTACTAAGACTAGCCTAATAGAATCTTTAGACAAAGTATTTAAGTTAAAGCAGAAGACTAGAGTGCTTTAAGACTTAAAATCGTAAGTATCTCGCGTGGAATCTAGCATAAAAGGAGAGGCACTAATTAACTATTTTAAATAGTTAAAGAAACAAAGCAGCCGAATAACTAAAAAAAGATAGGGAATTCACAGAATCCTAACAAAGACAGAGATCACGATAATTATAAAAAAAAAACAACAATGCAGCACTCCTAGTGTGGTTGCTAGAAAAGACTAATCCGAGACAAAGGCAAAGAATTGAATTCTTATGAAAATAATAAAAAGAGCAAAAAGCCCACCTAATCTAAGGGGATATAATTATTACAAAGAGGGCTCCAAACTTGCAAAATTGGAAGGAGCTAATAAGTGATATTGCCAAGTGGAAAATTTGCTCCAAAAGAGGGGTAATGACGTCAACCATTTTCCACCACACTACACTACCCACCGTACCTAGTAGGCACACATGATTCTGATCTGGGTACGGGTGTGGGCGCAGATTGCCATGATCAGGGCTCCCGATATATCTGAATCTAGAACTGCGGTCGGAATATCGACCTCTTGCAATCCGGGCAGTCTTGTTCAGGACCAACCGACAGGCAACGGCAACGGGAGACTTAGTACCTAGGTACCTACCTACTAGTATCTAATGCCATGGGCTAATCTGAACCTACTACTAGTACTATAGGTAGGTAGGTACCTAGGTACCCGGTACTTGCTAGGTAGGTAGATACCTGCCTACCCCGCCACCGTCCGTTCCGGAAATCGCTGGTCTTTCCACGTCGCCCACACCTGCCACCTTTTTGCCTCTTCACCAACGGCCTGGCAAACCTCCCGTCTCTCCGGTCTCGATTCCAGATATCTGCATCGAGCATTCAAGACGGACGGACCAGTGCCCCGAGCTGCCAATCGACCTACTTTGATGGTCCCTCAGCCGTCACTGCATGCAGGCACACGGACACTGCCACCGACATGGTTACCGAGAACACCAATCGCGGTGCGCACCCAGAGCCTTGTGCCGAGCAAGACCCGGTGCCATCTTCGGTACAGGATCTCTCCGTCTCACTAGCTTTCAATCCGAGCAACAACACTGCCGACGACGTCAGATCCTCAGCATCCTCGGACAAGAGCGATTCAAAACCTCCGAGAAGTGCCATGCGGCGAATGTCGAGCATCTCCAAGCTTCCGCAGAGCCCGAGGCGGGTCCGGTTTGACTTCATGGGCGAGGAAGTGCTTCCAACCTCCTCTCCACAGCCATCCGTCTCCATAGCCGCCCGTACGCCATCGCCTGAACCTACCGATGACGAACCGGGCTGCACTTCGAATCTTGCGACCGATCCTGGTGAGGATGAGGAAGAGCCGTCTTCACTCAAAGTCTCGTCATCCGACGCCCTGCGTGCTCTTTCCAGGGCTCCATTGGACGAAGATGGGACTGTCTGGACAGTCGTGAACTCCGACTCGGAAGAATTCGCCACCAACGAGTCCGTGTCTACGCAGAGTCATCAGGCGGAGAGTCCCGATGCCTCGTCGATCACGAGCGCTGCTGTCAGGTCCCCGGCGTCGAAAGAAGAGATGAACATGCTCAGAAACCAGACCAGCTCTAAGACGACCACTTTCAATACAGTGGTACACGACTTGAGTAATTCAGAGGATGACTCGACTGACGAGGACGACATTCTTTCCATGGCCAAGCATAAAACATCGCCATCGCTCTCCGCCCGAGCGCCAAGTATGCCAGCTTCCTCCAACTCCAATCACAATGTTGCCCTGGGTGAGATTGGTGGCAAAAGCTCAAGGCGGACAAACTCTAAAAGGGCAGGTCTGACCGAGACTCGGGACGAGGCCATCTCAGTTGCGGTCCCTGCATTGGTCCCGGAAGAAGAGGGTATATTTCATTTTGAAGAGGAAGGTCTGGAGTTCCCGGAGCGAGCATCCGATCAAACGTCTGAGGAGGAAGAACAGAATGAGCCAGAAGAGGACCTATCAGATCATGAGATGGACACATCTCCTCCGAGGCCAGCAAGTCTCTTTGCAAGATCCCCAGCGATTCCGATTCCCAGGCAAATGCAGGTTCTTGTCGACTCACAGTCGATGATGCCGTCAACAATAAGATATAAACCCATGTCCCTAAATGTTGGTTCATACAAAGGTCAGCCGCTCATAATGCCGGTGGTACGGAACGCTGAACTTATGGAAGAGATCCTTTCTTCTGAACGTGAGCGAAGCTCAGCGGGCTTTCAACCCAGCACGTTACAGAAAATAATAGAAGAAAGATTAGCTGCGGGTCCTCCAAGGAGCCTCAGTGAGCGGCTCATGATAGAGGACATGATGGAAGCTGTGAAAAACCGTCCGAGAACATCGGGAGTATAGCAGCCGCCAACATTTTGATTTCGTGTACGAATTGGTCTGTTTTTGGCTTTTGCCGAGTTAATTCAGGGGAGTAGTAGGGAAACCAAGCGGCATTTATGAGGCGTTGGCATTTGTTTTACCAGGACGGAGTTTACATGTAATACTGGCAAGGGCAACCATGAGTCAGTTCTTCTCGGCCCAAGGTTTGGTTCTGGGTGACGGACGGTATAGAGGCCAGGCATGGTTGGTTCATTTGTGATTCACGAGGCGGCATTCTAGACGCCGAGTGGTCTTTTCAATCCTCGAAACGAAGGAGGACAGGACCTACACGGGGCGATGGATGAAGGCAGTTGATTGCTACAAAAACCGAGATCAAGCTCATTCACGTGGCTTTCTTTTTACAAGTAGCATGCAGAAAAAGTCG
The DNA here is from genome assembly GCA_018360365.1 of Claviceps citrina. Classification (NCBI taxonomy): domain Eukaryota; kingdom Fungi; phylum Ascomycota; class Sordariomycetes; order Hypocreales; family Clavicipitaceae; genus Claviceps; species Claviceps citrina. Next base: position 22,586 of record SRQA01000072.1, on the reverse strand, counting down.
CGTATCGCTGTAACGAGGTCATCGATCGAGCGAAGGGGCCCGCTTCGAAAGGGCGACTTGACGATCGTATCGATGCAGAGTAGACTTCGCAGGGCGACGATTAATAGTGGGGTGGCTTCGGCCTGGCGCTGCGTCGGGTGCATCCACCTCACGAGTCACCACTGGGCAGTTGGAGTTGGCCTGGAGTCTGGACCTTGCCACCAAACCACTTCATGCGGCAGGTTTGCGATAGCACAGGCTCATCCCTCTCTAAGATATCGAATCAAATCATAGCAAAGAACCCCTTCGCGATGGGTGGTCTCAACCTCGAGGTTTTCAAGGTATGCTTTGGCAACTGCGCGACCAAGACAAGAACTGCAGACTCTCTCTCTCTCTCTCTCTCTCTCTCTCTCTCTTTCTCTCTCTCTAAAAAAAAAAACAATCTAACCAACACAAAAAGTTTGGCATGTACGTCATGTTCCCCATCGGCATCATGTACTACTTCGGCACGAACCTCGACAACCGCTTCTCCGTGCACGATTTCTGGCCCAAGCCCGAAGAATGTAACAAGGTGCCCCGCGACAGAGAGGAGGTCAAGGCCGAGTACGAGCGTATCGTGGCGCGACAGAGGTTCCGTCAGGCGCAGTTGCGGGAGGAGCAGCGGCGGCGTGATCTCCTGGATGGGAATCCGAGCAGTGGGAGCGACTCTTGAGGGTCTGGAGAAGGAGGGGAGGTAGAGGGCATGCGACTACTTCCTGATCAAAGCATGATGCGTGGTGTATGATCCAAGGGGCGGTTTTCTGACGGTGGCATGTGTAGGATCATGTCTTGTCATTGATGCATGGGCGGCGTTTTCTGGGGTTGCGGTACCGGCTGAGAGAATAAAAATGAGACGTTTTTGTCTTTCATGCTATTTTTTTTTTGTTATTTTGTCGAGAAGGCGGGACAAGAATCATGTCATTGTGGTACCCTGAATGAGGACGGAGACTCTCATTGATCTAGGTGCCTTTCTATCTTGTCCCATTCGTCTTGGGTGATGCTCCCTTGCTGCACGTTCGCGTACATGGCCTTGACCTCGGAGTACTCCCTCAGTCCAGCCAACAAGGCATGCAGATTGTCGACAAACTGCCTCGAGTCCAACGCAACCTTGGTGTCCTCGTTTGCGGCCCAAACAATGTCCGATTCCTCCACCTCGACCTGGAACCGTTTCGACAGGGCCTCGGTGACGGCGATTGCTTGCGGAGGCTGCGTCCACACCAGAAACCTACCACCGTCCAGGGCTTCCACATCTTCCGTCCCGTCATGCTCTATGGCCTCATCCAGCAGGTCGGACAGGGCCAGTCCGCCGGACTTGCTTCTCAGGACGATCCGCCCCCGGCGCGAGAAGTAGAAGGACGTGGAGCCGACCACGCCGCCGGCCTTCTTGACCACCAGCTTGAGGTCCTGCAGCGTGCGCGTCTTGTTGTCGGTCTCGATGTCGGCTATGAGGGCTATGTTGGGCGGCATGAGGACTTCGAGCGTCATGGACTCGAGCTGGGCTCCTGTCGCGGAACGGCCTTGGCCGCGCGCGATGGCCGCTTCGACGAGGGCCTTGGGGACGCTGGCTGTCGGGTCGGACGAGGGTTTTTAGTAACCTTCCATGTGTGCTAGGTAGGTAGGTAGGTAGGTAGGTAGGTAGGTAGGTTCGAGGGCAGCTGGGATCTTGTTTCCCGCCAGGAAGCCCCCTCATTGGTACGCTTACCTTTTGTCGCTGCCGATATGGCGTTTGCCAATTGGGGATTGAACTTGACATCTTCACCATACACTTTGGGGGCTCGTTAGTGGTGACTCGAAAGGCGCTGGGCTGGGCGTAATGCTGTTGACGAACTTCGCGAGTACATGGCGATGAGTCTGGTAAAGGCCAATCTCTCGGCCATCTTCTTCTTGTCCGTGGCCGCTTTGATGTGCTTCGTCTTGGACCACTTGTTGTGTCCGGCCAGGGACGCGTGCGTCGTGACGAATGTTCGCAGACATCGCTGGCAGAGCGGGTGCCTGCTGGCAATGGCGGCCATGTTGCAAGAAAGGCAAGGACACTGGATGCAGGAAGGAAAGAGTTGCCCTTGACCATGGCCGTGATGATGATGCCGGCCCCGGCGTCGAGGCGGCGGGCGAAGGTCCACCCCCCACAGTACGGCTGGCGGTGATGCTGATTGGCTGCGCACATGACTATTAATGAGCTCCCCACCTACCTACCTAGGTACACTAGTAGGCCATGTAGCTACACCCACCCCACGTCAACCCCCTTAGATTGACTTCCAACGACGTCTCGACGTGAGAGCATCTTCTGTTTGCCATTCAATACCATTACGCCGCAAAAAGCAGTGAACGGCTTATGATCGCCCTCAATGTCGACGAGTCCGGAGCCCGAAGCTCCAAGAGAGCAGTCACCCACCGGCGAAGGCGAAGGTCCCCTCCCAGCCACTGCCCGACCCTCAGTCGAGACCTCAACAGCGGCCGTGTCGACCGTTGCCACTCCCGAGCTCGATCTTCCCAGGCTGCAAGCCTTGCCTGCTGAACAGCAAGAGCTCTTCCTTCTCACCTTTCTTTCCGACCTGAAACGGCATGTGCTAGGACTGGGCGCCGACGACTGCACCGCGCAGCAGTTCTACCTGAAGAAACAAATCTTCCAGATCATCAACCTGGCGAGTCCGGCGCCGTCACGCGTGGTGCGCAACAATCTGGGCAAATGCCTGGCCCACGTGTTCCGCAACGGGGATCGAAAGCTCCTGTTCGAGACCATCAACGACTTGATCGCCATCATATCTGGGAGCAAGGCCAGGTCAGATGGCGAGTCTCGCTCTAAGCATGCTGCCGTCTCGTGTCTCGGAGAAGTCTTTGCTGCCGCTGGCGACAGTGCCATCGGCCTCCATCAATTGACGTGTACGACATTGCTCAAACTGCTCAAGTCCGCTTCGAACAACGGCGGTTTGCGTGCCGCTGTGCTGGCCGTGTTGGCGAAGATTGTGGCCATGGTGCAAGGTAGCATGGACGAAGGCATATCTCGAGACATCTTCAAGCAAGCGCGGAACCATGCTGCATCGGACAAGGGCTCGCTGGTGGTGATATCGGCATGTCGCTGTCTCAAGAGTCTTGTGAAGCATACGCCGTATCTCCGAAACTTTGCCGATCTCGATAAACTAGAGTCCGCCGTCTTCAAAGGCGTGGACTCGAGTTCCGCCCAAGTCCGCCACACCGCGGCGGATTGCTTTGCAGAGGCGCTGGTACAGGGCTACTCCCCTAATGGTCATAGTGACGCAGTCAAAGGCAAAAAGACGAAGCCCAAAAGGAGGGCCTCCACACATCCTGCCATCTCAAACATCAATGAAGATGATGACGAGCTTCCCTCACGGTCTGCGAGCCCAGCTCCGGGCGGGAAGCGAACTCAGGATCTTGCCCTCTCTCTCACAGACATGCTCAAGGTTCTGTCAAATCTGTTCGTCAAGCCAACCACGTCCAACAGAGTTCGTGCTGCAATCGGCGTATGCTATGGGAAACTGTTTCGTCGACTGGGAGAGCGCACGGTGCAGGTCAAGTACTTGCAAATCGTCGAGGTCTTGTCCGTGGATATCCTTGGGCACCCGACCATTGCAAACAACCGTTATCGACTGCTGATCAGCAGACGAATCATCGACACAGTGCTCCATGAAATCGTCGGCCGCGAGATTCTGGGCGAGTCTGGCCAGCTATCAGCCGCCGAAACATTAGTCAACAACGTACTCCGAGACTATCCGCAGGCGCTCGCTGAGCGTCCCGAGCCTTCTAAGCAGACCCTGATCGTTTCTTTGAGGGCCATCTCTTCTCTCATCCGGTCTCTCGGGTCCGCATCAAACAAGTTTGCCGACCCTTGTCGCGACGGCCTGCTACAGGTCCTTCAACATCCGAGCTACTCAGTGCAGGTTTTTGCCGCTTGCTGCATGAAGTCATTTGTACTAGCCTGCCCACAGCAACTGCTGCCATGTCTCTCCGTGTGCATGAACAGTCTGACCCGAGAGCTGTCGCTGCTTGGCGGTGGCCGAAATTCTCCGCGACGATGTCTCGGCTTCGCCCACGGGCTTGCAGCCACACTGAGCACCAGCTCTGCTCGGCCACTCTACGGATCCGTCGATATAAACAGTCGCGTCCTCACGATGGCCACGAACCTGCTCAAATCAAGCAGCCAGTCCGAGTTGCGAGTTTCCAGCACTCAGATTCAGGTGGCGTGGATCCTCATCGGGGGCCTCATGTCCCTCGGCCCCAACTTTGTCAAGATTCACCTTTCGCAACTCCTGCTGCTCTGGAAGAACGCTCTCCCCAAGCCCCTCGCCAAGGACAACACATCGGCCAGAAGTCTGCTCGAGGCCTCCTTCCTCACACATGTGCGCGAATGCGCCCTTGGATCCATCATGTCATTTTTGGAGTTCAACAGTCGTCTTTTGACGGCCGATGTGTCCAAGCGGATTGCAGCGATGCTCCAGAGCACAACTGCCTTTCTGAAGACGCTTCCTTCCAAGAAGACTACAGAAGACATATCCCAAAGACTGACGCCGGCTGTTCAGCTTCATGATCTCGACAGGATGGTCCAGCGCCGCGTCCTTCAGTCCTATATCAAGCTGGTCAACCTGAGTCCTGCCGGTGGAAGCGATACGCTTTTGCAGTCCAACTTGTTGACGCTGGCCATTTCGCTCTTCGCAGATCCAGAGAACTATACGCCGAGTTCGCTGAGTGCCTCGATCGCCAACGCAGCTGGTGCCTTTGACTCCATCTGGGATGTCGGAGACAACACCGGCTTCGGCATCACCGGTCTGGTGTCTGGTTTCCATGTGAAGCGGCTTCCTGGCCAGCAAGACTCGTCCAGTGACGGTGATGTCGAGGTGTCCAGTCCAGAGGACCGCATCGATAACCTGCTCAAGTCACCGATCTGTGGCAGTCTCGAGCACGATGCAGCCATGCTCTACGTGGGCCGGGCTGATGATCTCTGCCCTTTTCCCGACCCGCCTGCTACAGAGGTTGTCAACAACGCAATCCAGCTGTTTGCTTTTGCGTTCCCACTCACACCAGCCAAGGTCCAGGAGAGTGTCTTGGAACAGATCAAGACATTCGCTTCTGCTGGCATCTTGCAGAGAGACGCCGGACGCCAGGCCGCCATTACCGTCAACGTGGCGCTGGCCATTCTCTCGAGCATGAAGGTCGCCGTCAAGGAAACAAGCTCACAATCGGGCAGCGTGGCCAACCTCGCCGTCGAGCGTCTGTTACAGGACATGGTGCGAGATTTCGTTCTGGACCAAGACCAGTATGTGCGAAGCTTGGGCTACGCTTCGGTTGCGAGACTTTGCAACATCTATGGCAATGCCTTCACCAACCAAGAGATCAAGTACCTCGTCGATACCATTGTGGGCAACCGCGAGCCGAGCGCCAGAGCAGGGTGCGCCATGGCCCTCGGCGCCATTCAGACCAAAGTCGGCGGCATGGCAGCTGGATATCACCTGAAGACCATTCTAGGCATACTCATGTCTCTCTGCAACGACCCCCATCCCATCGTTCACTACTGGGCCCTCGAGGCTCTCTCACTGGCCTCGGACGCTGCTGGGCTCAGCTTTGCTGGCTACGTGCCCAGCACGCTGGGCATGCTGGCTCAGTTGTACGTAAGCGAGACTCATCATGCCGAAGTCTCATCAGTCGTCTCCATGAACCTCGAGGTGGAACTGTCGACGGCGGCCGCCATGGTCAAGTGCGTGGATTCGCTGATCAATGTGCTGGGCCCTGATCTGCAAGATGCCAACAAATCGAGAGACCTCATCTTTACGCTTGTGGATCAATTCCAGGACGAGAAGGATGTGTTGGTCGAGAAAGCCACACTGGCTTGCCTCGAGCACCTCTCGCTTTATGCTCCCGGCCAGATGCAGTCTAGGGAATATGTCCGGCTTCTTCAGAGATACCTCAAGTCGGGGAATGCGACACTGCGAGATGCCGCAGTGGATGGCTTGCACAACATGATGAAGCGAGAACCGAGGGATGTCCTGCGAGAAGCCGAGGACGGGTTTGAGGAGCAACTCTGGTTGGTTCTCGACAGCGTTCCTGACCATGAAGGAATCAGGAACATTGTGCGCAACTGGATGTATCAGTCATGTCTTGTCCAGACCGCAGAATGGCTGCAGCGGTTCCAGACGGTTTTGAAGATGACGAGAGCGAAAACCGAGGCGCAGGACGTTGTCCGGTCCACTGGCCGGGTCCCGGAGCTGCAGGACGAGGAGGTGGCGGGCTTTGCCTCGGCCACTGCCGGGGCGAACGAGAGCAAAGAACAGCCTGCGCCGGCCGAGGCAGAGCCGTTGAGATGGCAAGTACGAACGTTCGCCTTGAGCTGCATCAACGACGTCTTTGCAGTCATTGCCAAGGATGTCGCCGCCAACGGCGAGTCGGCAGCGCAGACGGCGTTGCAAAACAGGGTCGCCGACGTGGTGCGCATGGCCTTCTCGGCCTCGACCTCGAGCGTGTTGGAGCTGCGCATCTGGGGTCTGAAGATTATCGGCGCCGTGCTGAAGATGTTTGGGAAAACGGCCGACCCCGACTTTGAGGAGGCCATGCTCCTGGAGCAGTATCAAGCACAGATCAGCTCGGCCTTGACTCCGGCATTCGCGGCCGAATCATCGCCAGAGTTGGCCTCCGAGGCTGTCAACGTCTGTGCAAGCTTCATATCGATCGGAATCGTGACGGACGTGGACAGGATGGGACGCATCCTCAAGACGCTCGTCAAGGCATTGGAGAACTTCTCAGACGACAGTGAGAATGCAGGCATAGGAGAGCTGAAGGGCCTGAGCAGCAACGCGCAGGTCATGGTCAAGATCTCCGTCTTCTCGGCCTGGGCCGAACTCCAAGTGGCCAGCACGGAGCAAAAGTACCTGATGGAAGTGCTCAAGCCGCACATTGGGACTCTCACGCCCCTCTGGCTGGAGTCTCTGCGGGAATTTGCCCGTCTCCGATTCGAGCCCGACATCTCCATGACGCTGGGTCCTCCGTCCCTGTCGGGCAGTCTGGACTCCATCTACGCAGCCTTGAACCGGGAAACCTTGCTCAGGTTCTACCAAGACTCGTGGCTGAAGCTCGTCGATGCGATTGCGAGCCTGATTGAGCAGGACAGCGAGTTTGTGTTTGATGCCCTGGACGGCAAGGAGGCTCGAGAAGGAGGGCAGGACGGGGGCCACTCCAAGAGTGCTGCCATCAACTATCGCGACGAGCCCGTGGCCTTCTTCTTTGTGCTCTTCGGCCTGGCCTTTGAGGCGCTCGCCATCCGACCGGGTCAGACGGATTCCCTGGCCACGAGGGAGCAGGCGCTCGACATCCTCCGGGCTCTCAAGAAGATACTTCATCCGAGTGTCTCGGGCCATGCCATCTACAGGCCGGATGTCTTTGCGGAGACGATGGACTTGCTCGACCGTCTCGTGCTGACGGACGGGCTGGATATCCAGAGCGTCATTGTCGACATTGCGCGCGGGCTCTGCGTCACGCACCCGTCGGCCAGGAGGCAGTCGGAAGAAGGAGACTTGTCCGAGGACATTGATCAGCTGTTCGAGCTGACGCGCATCATCGTGCTCGTCCTGTCCGGTCTCCTGCCCAACATTGCGGAGGGCAATCAGCCGGTTCGACATCAGATGAACGAAGAAGCCATCGTGCTCATCCAAAGCTCGCTCGACGCCCTCGTGGACGCGGCAGAGGTCTTCCCGTCCATCATCAAGACGGACCTGCATGCGTGCATCGTGCACATCTTTGCCACCATCCTCTCCACGCCGGTCTGTCAAGAGCTGGTGGTTCCGCAATCGCTAGCCATCCTGAAGCGCTTCGTCAGCAGCATGCCCGTGCCATCATCGTCATCATCATCATCATCATCATCATCACCACCACCCTCACCACCCTCACCACCCTCACCATCACAATCGCCATCAGGCGATGATGCCACCATCACCACCACCGACGACGGTCTGCCGCCTCAGGCTCAGATTCAGGGCTGCCTCCGCCGCTTCCTCTCCATCTATCTGCATGCGCAGAAGCGAGAAGAGGCAACGTCCCTGACCTGCGTCAAGAACTGCCTGTTGGCGACGACAATCTTGTTTACCAGCGGCAGGAATCATCTGCCTGCCAGCCACCCATTAGTCGCCCGGTACCTCGAGGAGATCCTAGACTGCCTCAGCGACCGAATGGTAAGAGAGAGCCCTTCCAAAATGCCCGAGACACAGCCACGAGACATGGCTTCTTTGCCTCCTCTACCCTGCATGCATAATATGGAAGGCCCCGAAACTAACCCCGTCTCGTCCTCGTGACCCATCCAAAAAAAAAAAAAAATAGACTGCCAAAATTGCTGCCAATTGCACACGATCTCTGCTGCTCCAGTCATCTCCCACGCCGGCAGACCAAAGCATCGCTCGCTACCTCCTTCCCCGGCTGATCGCCTTTGTCACCAACACCGAGCCCGAGGATCCCGCGCGAGCCCGGTTCCTCATTGCCCACACCCTCTGCTCATACGTCGCAGTCGTGCCCAGGAGCCGCATGCGCGCCGCCATGGGCCTCGTCATACCAACCCTGATGGCTCGCGCCGCGGGAGAGGGCGACGAGGTCTACCACGAGACCAGCACGAGACTGCTCGAGCTGGCCGCCACGGACCAGGAAGCCTTCAGGGCCATCGTGGGCGCCATGAACGGCAGCCAGAGAGCCTTTTTGGAAGAGGTCATCCGCTCGGGACAACAGGCCGGCAGCGCCGGGAACAACAATCCATCGGCCGCCGATGCCGGCAAACCGAGCATCACCCTCAAGATGGACTTTGGCAGCTCGTAGTACAGCGTTGGGACAGGAAAAAAACAGTGACGGGTGAACGACATCGGAGAGGGGAGGAGGGAACTGCAGGATGCACCTCGCCCCCCCTGGGGGGGGGGGGGGGGCTGCCTGGCTGCCTGGCTGTGTTGGTCAGAATGAGGTGAGAGAGAGACCGGGCATTTCTGGCTGCATTCTCGGGCGCAAGGCATGGATTGACACGAGCTGGCAGGTAGCACGGGCAAGGAAGTGGTGTCCGTCCAACACTCGTGCGTGCGTGCGTGCGTGCTGTGCTGTGCTGTGCTGTGCTGTGTCGTGTTGGTTGGTGGCACCCCTTTCGGGCGGCATTGCAGTTGCATGACGGTGCTGGACTGGACTGGCGGTGGGCGGACCAGCAGGAGGAGGAGGGAGAAGGAGAAGGAGAAGAAGACGACGACGACGACGACGACGACGACGACGACGATGCTTGACAAGGACGTGGCAAAGAAATAAATAAATAAACCAATGAAAATGATGGATCCGGGCCCGGGACATGGAGCATGAAGCTGAATCGAGTAAACAGCTGGTGCTTCGGACTCTTTGCTGCGAGGTGCGAGACAACCAACAGAGCTCTCTCTCTGTGTACGGTAGATACTACTAGGTAGGCAGATACTATTAGGTACCTAGTACCTAGATACTGGGTAGATACTACTACTAGTAGGTAGTAGGTACCTAGTCTAGCCACAATACAATGCCCAATCAGCTAGGTACCTACATCAATAATCAATGAGCATCAACCCCAACTCAACGCGGTGGCTTTTTCGAAATGCAAAACGAGATAACATGTATTACTCACGAAGAGGGGAAGCTTTGACAAAGGAGATAAAAAAAAAAAAAAAAGAACAAAAAGAAAGAAGATGCTATAATTGCCGTAACAAAGGGAAAAAGAAGGATGAAACGCAAAAAAACTAGATGCGTTTATTTTTATGAAACATTAAAACAATAATTAGAATAAGAATAAGGATAAGAATAAGAATAAGAATATTCAGTCCCGCCTTCAATCTTAATCTCGTCCCATACCATCATCAACAACCAGTGTTTCGTCGTGCGCATGAAAAAAAGAAGGAAAACAAGGAAAAACGGAAGAAAGAGAAGAAAGAAACAAACCCCCCCCCAGTCGTGCAATCAAGTGCCGTCATCCCAAGACCACCCACCACACCATGACATCTATCGCCTCCGAAATCTAACGCCCGTCCCGTCATAATATACACCCGGCCCTGCCCTAACCCTAACCCCTGTCCAACACCAAAGAAGATGGAGATGAAATTGAAGAAAAAGGGGGGGCGGTCAGAGAACGGCAAGGGGAAGAAGCAGAGAGAATGAAAAGGAAGACCTTGTTGCCCAACAGGGCAGCCCGTTTCTGGAAGCTGCCGAAACCAAAACCTATGTCTTGTCTTTTTTTTTTTTTTTTTTTTTTTTTTTTTTTTTTTTTCCATGCCTTTTGCCATGTCATGGGCCTCCTAGCCTCTAGGGCCCCTGGGGAGCAAGTCTGCTGAATAGTCGTCTCCGTCTCCTCCCGACATGATAGGCTCTTTGTTGGGCCGAAGATTACAAGCAGGGGGGTCTATCGCTCCTGCGAGTCGAGGTCCCATATGCTATGACGGGGCCGGCAGCCTGGCTCGTCTCACCGGCTCTGTACTCTTCGTCCTGATGAGGGGGAGAGGCATGCGGTGAAGGCGTCTCTCCGTGATTGGTATTGGAGGGCCTGGATTCCTCGGCTCTGCGGGATGATTTCCCGGGCTCCGTGGCGGAAGCGTGCTTGGTGGATTTCCCTGGCTCGAAACGGTGGTGCCTTGGGGTCCGGGCCTCTTTGGGAGGCTTGCATCGCTCGACCTCGGTGGCTCCCTCTCGCATGAGTCTGGCTGATACGACTCGTCCTTGGAACAGCTTCTGATCCAAGATTCGGACTGTGGCTTCTGCAGCGGCCGAGTTGGCCAGGGTGACAAGGGCGTGGCCGCGGTTTCGACCCTTGGGCTCCGCTAGAGGGATGTCCATGCCCATGATGGCGGGCGAGTACTCGCCGATCTGGTGGCGGATCCAATTTGAGACTTCACCTGGCCGTGCTTTGTGCTGGATAGACGCGACGAGTACCTTGCATGCCCCCTCGGCAGCGTATGCCGGCCCCTGCGGGGGGGATGTGGCCAGCGCGAGAGACGAGTGCGACTGAAGCGAGGGGGAATATTGAGCATCGACGGGCGGTTGTGATGCTCCGTAAGGTGGGCTGTTGCCAAAGTGAGCTGCTGGCGTCATCCCGGATGTGTCCGGAGCTGGCTCGTAGTAGCCAAAAGCAGGAGCGTAGGCGAGGCCATGGTTTCGTGCCGCTGCCAGAGCATTGTACGCTTCTGGCATCGCCGTGTAAGGCTCCAGGACGGTGATGGCGCCATAGCCAATGCTGCTTGCGACCCCGACTGGCCCGACAGGTCCGCCGGAGCCGACGGAGCCGACGGGACAGCTGATTGGGGCGGGGAGACGTCCAAACTCGCCATCTGGGCTCAGCTGTGTAGACACATGTTCTTGTTAGCTGCAGTCTTGCTCACGGCCAAGGCTCGCATGGCGGGTGTCATACATACGGGACTGGCGAGTGATGCCGCCTCTTGGATGCAACTGCTCGCGGGAGACGGGACGGCATCGGGGTTGTGGGCTTGAGTGGCAGCCAGCTCCCATCGAGCAGATGTGCCAAACTGTGCCGCTCTTGAGTCGACGAGTCCTTTAATCTTGATGGATTCGGTCCTGTTCTTATCAGACGCAATGATGCCTCGGTTTCTAAAGTACTCATTCTTGAGTCGGGCTGTTGTTCGACGACGGGAAAACCAAAAGAAAGAAAAAAGAAAAGAAGAGAAGAGACAATGTCTTGGTCAGTGCGACGTGCGAGGATGAATTGGGCCAACTGCCGAGACACGGGATGCAGCCCTCGAAGCCACGAGACGGCATCAAGATTGTGGCCATGAGACACTGCAGGGGAAAGAGGCACTTACTCCATGCTTTGTTGAAGTTTTCTTCTCCACGGAGACGAATCCAACCCGAGGTGCTGGACTGAAACAATTCCACGTGGTCGACGTCGCAATCGACACGAAGCCAGTCCTTCAAGTCCTGCCACGAGGTGCCGAACGGCAGCTGTCAAAGGCGCCGAATCGGTTAGGTCCAAAGTAGTGATGGAGACATAGAGAGAGCAGAAGATGAAGTTTGTGTATAGAGAGCACATGGTCGTTAGGAGGGGGGATAAGAGATTGGTCGGCAACTGGCTACGAACATTGCATATTGGCATGTAATAAATACCAGTCTTCTCTCCCGGCTCTACGTCCACCATGGTGACCTTTTTCTCCGAGCCTCCTTGACGAGACATGTTGTTGCTCTTGCTGTTGCTGTTGCTGTTGCTGTGTGACGAGACGAGGCATGCGTTATGAAATAAGCGAAAAGCCTTGGTTCCTTTCGGGATGTGGTGGTGAACGGTATTGGTCGTGAGATCAAAGAGAGAGAGAAATCGGAAGCAGGGCAAGGGCGATGTTGTTGATGATGAACAACGTCCAATGGTGGCACGAGAAGACGAGTGTCGGACTGGACCGAGTAGGGCCCAGGAAGAGCAATTACTTGGCGGCAAGGATGGTAGCGTGCGCTTCCTTCATCCCCCGGGCCACCGTGCCGGCCGTGTCAAGCGCGTGTTTCTTGTTGAAGACTCGGTAGTCTCTGCGCCCCCATCTTCTGGTCGACACAGGAGGCGAGGGAGGGATCAAGGGGAGAAGAAGCTTGTCGTCATGGTCCATCGACATGGTCCGTCGACATGGTCGTGACGGGTCATGTCATGCTGAGTTCATGCCGAGACTTGAGAGCGTTCGCCACGACCAACAGAGCGGAACAGAACCGCAGACGACATTGTCCCAGGTCGTGACTCGAAACCGAAGGCAGGCCATGATGGCGGGATGCTCACAGCCACATGTCCCAACTCCCCAAACCCGCCCCGGCACTGGCTCGACACTGGCTCGCTCAGCATCCGAGCCAGCATCATAGCTCGGCTACGCTGGGTCTGTCTAGCCTTGAAGCTCCATTGCTTGACACTGGAGAACAAAACAGGAGAATCGGCCCAGCCCGTCAGTCGTTGGTTTGGCTGAGCGGCTGGTGGCTGACGGAGGACCCAGACGGAGACGGTTGATGCAGACTTAACCGTGCATGCAAATCAAAGCCAGCACGTATGTACCTTCAAAAAAAAAAAAAAAAAAAAAACCGAACAGTGTCCAGTGGGTGCGCAGTGTGCGGCCCGCCAAACTGGTTCCGCCATGACAGGGTTCGCCTTGCCCTTGCTTGCTTGCTCAAGTTGCGTTCCTAGAGGCTGGGATCGTGGGCATCTCTTTCTTATTTCCTGAACTATACTCTGCCTGTGCCTGCCGGTGCCCGCTCCCGCAAATGAGACATGCGGCCGGATTGACCGAGCTCTGTATAATGTGTATGGCCCGGGTGCTGGGCCTGGATGCTGGGCCTGGATGCTGTGCCTGAATGATGACCCCTGGATGATGCCCCCCCCCTGGATGATGCCCCCCTGGATCATGACCCCTGGATATGGCAAGCGTGCTTTCTGGGGTTTCCGTCATCTGGACACTCCGTCTCGTCTCGCCCTATGTTTGGAAGCCTTGGTTCTTGAAAAAGGCGGCCCAGCCATGTGCTGCGACCTGTCATTTTTTTTCTCCATGCCGGAGTCTAGGGCCAGCAACGCGGGCGGATCGAGCCGCAAGAAACAAAAATCGGTGAATAAAACTCGTCGGGGTTCAATGTACACTGCAGACCGAGCAGCACGCTCTATTGATTTTCCTCCAAGTCCTTTTCACCCAACGCTCGGCCGGGAGAGTCCCGGTCTCATTTCGTCAACCGATCGTGCCACGTTCGTCAAGTGGCATCGCAAGCGTGGGGAAAGAGAAAACATCAAGACTCGTGCAGTAAGTCGAAGCATCCGGCCAAGTGCTTTTACGCAATTTGTCTAGCACGCGATGCCACACTGCAGTGATTAAGATGCAGGCAGCAGGGGTTCTCGGCTAAGGAATCAAAAAATACATCCTGGTCAACCGATGGTCTGCCTGGTTGCTTGTTCATCACGAGCACGTCTTTGCACGTGTGCTCCGTCGCCCGTTGCCATCTCAATTGTACTTGAATGAGAACGTGTCGTCAAGCTTTGATACGTCCTCGGCAATAACTATTGGACTTGCTGAGGCGATAGTCTCGGCCTCGTCCCGTGGGGTCAACGTGCTACTGCTTTCAACCGATGCTACGGCAGCCTCCCACGGACTGGGCTCCTCTTCCGCATCTGCGAGAGACAGCAGCACGTAGTGCTGTGTATCAGACGCCAGGATTTCTGGGAATTCGGACTCATGGTTCAGCCAGCTGATTTGCAACTTGCATGTTCTCTTACACGTTGGCAAGCACTGCTCGGCGTTGAGTGACATCGGCCCTTGCGACAGGGGGTCCCAGACATAGGATGCGCTCTGTTTTCCATCCTCTTGGCACCATATCAGAAGCACTTCTCTCGAGGTTGGATGCCAGACGAAGGAGACTGCAGAATGGAACATCAGTGCCGCACGTAATTCTCTCGCTGCCAGGTCCCAGATCCATATGGTGGAGGGGGAGCAATCCAATCTTGTGGCAAGAAGGGTCGAGGATGCATCGAATGAGATCAAAGAACAACCCAAACGAGTGTCACTGGCCGCCGCCGCCGTGGTGCTGTCCACCACAGATTGTGGCAAGGTCTCCTTTTCACCCCTCAAGAACGAACGCGTTTTATTCTCGTTCCCCATGTGTTCTTGCCAAACCTAGTTGCGACAGCCCCCGTCAGTGACCGCTTATTTGGCCTTTTCGGGCATGTATCGTACCTGAAGCGTGTCGCTTGGAGTGATGACAGAGGGATGCCGTAGCTTCATCATTGTGCGCCAAATTTGTGTTTGCAGGATGACGACCCCCCGACTATGATCCCCAATGGCACATAGCTTCGAGTCGCTGCTCAGCTGGCAAGCCTTGATCCCTAGTTGCATATCTGAGTCCGTCTCATCACCATGGTTCACTACCAATCTGGCAGCGTCTAGAGTTCGATAATGCTGTCCATCTGCACTATAGATGAACAGCTTCTTGCCTTGTGTAGGAGATTCCCACAGTATGATCCACTGACCGTCGGGAGTCCATTGGATCCCGTGAGCATCCAGCGTCTCAGGCTGCCACGATTTGGCGACCTGCCGCGTGAAAGGATGATGAACACTAACCATGTCCTTCCCGCCCACCCTTGTCAGCACGACGAGATGTCCAGTTGCAGGGCGGACGGAGAAGCCACGATGTGCCGAAGCCGGCTGGAAGAACTTGGGGTTGCTAATCTCGACTGCTCTGGAAGACGCAAGATCGAAAATAGTCAGCTTCAAGCCAAATGGGGCACAGGTCAGGACTTCGTCGTCGGTGGCTCCGAATCGAATCATGACGGGGGCGCCTCCAAGGGTTGCAGAAGGATTGCGGATGACGGCATGGAATGACGAGTCGCGAGCGGACGACACTTGGATCTGATCGGCTGCAGAAATGAGTATTCTGGTTGAAGATGGCGACCAGATGAGAGTGCCGATGGGCCCGGTCAGCTCTGGGGCCAGTTTCACAGCATGGACGGTCTGCAAGGTCTTGGTTGACCGGATAGAAATGCTGGGGGAGGCATTAGGGACTGCCACGAGAAGGCCGTTTGGACTGGGCTTGCAATGCAAGGAAGCTTCATGGGCCACGGTCAGCGGCCGATTATGCATTTGTTTCTGGGTTCATGGAGAGAGGCTCGGCAGTTGTGCCTTACATTTGAAGGGCCGGGAATGATGCATTGGAGCTGGTGCGGCGTCCCGCATGTTTGCCCGAGTTGTTGATCGCTGCTCCTGCAGCTGACACCGCTGTTTGTATTGCGGGATTTGCCTCTGGGAGTCGTGGAATGCATGGAAGGTATCGGAGGAGACGACGGATCGTTGATGAGGAAGTTGGAAGGCTCCCTCCCACACCGGGGGTATATGCTGTGACGTCTAGGGTTTTGAGCGCGAAGGAGCTAGTGTCATCTGGTAGGAGGCAGCATTTCGCAGCGCTTGCTCAAGGGCACTGATGGGTTCACGCGTGTCTGCGACGGTAGAATCGGGCGTGAGAACCGAGCGTGAGAACCGAGCGTGAGAACCGAGCGTGAGGATCGAGAAATGGCCATGGTCGACAGTCGAAACTCAACACTGGACAGTGCCTGGATTCGAGACCCCCTTTGGGATTAGCGCTCGCTGTCTGGCTGCTGCTCCACCGAAGACCCTCTCCCGTCAAACGGTCAGATGCTGACTGGAGCTGGCTGGAGCTGAGTCATCTCCACGGAGTTGTGTATGCGGTTGCGATATCAAGAGGCAGCACAACTTTGTGCCTGCCCAGTCAGCATGGGAACGAAGGAGAGGCTCCAACCTCTTTGAGCCCCTCGTCGAGTCGTCCTCAAGCCCGAGGTGCTGCGACACGCCCGTGCAACCCGAACCGTCCTCCTTGCATGCCGCCAGCGTTGCAACGGCATTCACGATGCGCGCCCCTACGAGCAGAACATTGCACGCCGTGCCACTTGCATGCCGTCGCGGTACAACGTTTCCCGGGCCCATGTGTTGCGGCTCGATTCGAAGACAGGTCGGCACTTCAGCCTTGGGCCACGAGAACGTGCCCGAGGTGGCGACGGCTCTGGACGCTCCCGCTCCGCTCCCACGCCGAGACCAGATTCGCAATGCCAGACCGTTTTCGGATTTCTTGACCGACAGCTTTCATCGCCAGCATGACTACTTGCGCATATCCATCACGGAGCGTTGCAATCTGCGCTGCGTGTATTGCATGCCGGCGGAAGGGGTTCCACTGTCCCCGAACCGAGAGCTGCTCACCACCCCCGAAATCATTATGCTATCGTCCCTCTTTGTTTCCCAAGGGGTCAGGAAAATTCGACTCACAGGCGGCGAACCGACCGTCCGGCGGGACATTATACCGTTGATGCAACAGATTGGGGCACTGCGGACACACGGACACGACGGCCTGGAAGAGCTCTGCATCACCACAAACGGCATATCTCTGCACAGAAAGCTGGAAAGCATGGTTCAGGCCGGGCTCACGGGTGTCAACTTGAGTCTGGACACGTTGGATCCCTGGCAGTTTCAAATCATGACCCGTCGAAAGGGCCTCGACGCGGTGCGGAACAGCATCGACAGGATCTTGGAGATGAACAAGCTCGGCGCCGGCATCAAGCTCAAGATCAACTGCGTAGTGATGCGGGGGGTAAATGACGGTGAAATACTGTCCTTTGTCGACATGACGCGCGACAAGGATTTGGAGGTACGGTTCATCGAGTACATGCCGTTTGACGGAAACAAGTGGGACAAGAACAAAATGCTCGGTTACTCGGAGATTCTGAACATGATTCGAGAACAACACCCAGGCCTTCGGAAGTTTGCGGACCACAAAAACGACACGAGCAAAGCATGGCACATCACCGGCTTTGCCGGTCGGATTGGATTCATCACAAGCATGACGCACAACTTTTGCGGAACCTGCAACCGGCTGCGCATCACCAGCGACGGCAACCTCAAAGTATGCTTGTTCGGCAACGCCGAGGTTTCCTTGAGAGACCTGCTGCGGCGATCGAACAACGGAGATCCCATTGACGAGCAGGCGTACGAGGCAATGAAGCAGATTGAAATGGACCGGAGGCAGGACAGGTCATCTAATGCTCGAGCACTCGGTACAGCGCCCAGCGAAGCTGAGTTGCTGGACATTATTGGCATGGCAGTCAAGAATAAGAAGGCCAAGCATGCCGGCATCGGCAAGTTGGAGCACATGAAGAACAGGCCCATGATCTTGATAGGTGGGTGAATGAACCCCCTATCTGCTCGCTTCTTGACCTGCAACCCGTCGTACTCGGCGGACAGATTGAGTGTTGAGTTTTGCTCTTCATCTTGTCCTGTCCCTCGAGCACTGTGAAAGCGCTGTTGCCGTTCTACCATGGCATGCACATCCACGCTTCGTACAAGGCAGAAAGATGTCTGGTTTTGCATTGAGCTCGAGGCTCATGCTATGGGAGATGTGAGAGCAGTTGCTGAGTGGTGAATAATGATAGATCCATTTGCAGCATCACTCCATGGTCAGCCACGAGTCAACAGAAGCGGCCTCGTGGGCAACATGGGCATCTTCACTTCAGACCACTTTCCGCGCGGTGGCGGATGGTCCACGCAAACGAGACTATTCTCGACATCACGAAACTCACCAAAGGGGGAGGAGAGGGATTCCGGTCAAGGTCTAGGTGATGGCAGGCGTCTCACGCACGTGTCCGATTCAGGATCGGCACACATGGTCTCCATCAGCGACAAGGCAGTGACGTCTCGCACAGCCACGGCAGCGTGCAGAGTCCGGTTCTCGGACAAGACAGCGGCATCGCTGATTCGACAAGACCAGATGAAGAAGGGTGACGTTCTGGGCGTGGCACGCGTCGCCGGCATCATGGCGGCCAAGCGGACGCCGGATCTGATTCCGCTGTGCCATCCGATCGCCATTTCACACGTCACCGTCGACCTCGAGCTCGCCGAGGAAGGGAACGGCATCGACATCCGGGCCACTGTCACGTGCGACGGCAAAACAGGGGTCGAGATGGAGGCCATGACGGCGGCGTCGGCGGCGGCGCTCACAGTGTATGATATGTGCAAGGCCGTGGACAGGCGCATGGTGATTGACGGCGTGCGGGTCGTGTTCAAGGACGGCGGCAAGAGCGGGCGGTGGGAGATGGACTAGGTACAGTGCTCTCTTTTTCGACCCCATGCAGGCTGTCGGACAATGCTACGTCGTTTGCGACCCGTGCATCTCCAGGCTGCGTTGGAGATGCAGCCATTCGTAATGAACAAAAGTCGTCCGTGGTTGTAGCCGAGACGCCCGTGAGCTTCATCAACGTCATCACACAGAGCGGCGGGCGAACCCGGGGGCAGATCCTGGTGGAGAAGAAGAAAACAAAGCAAAAAGAAAAAAAAGAAGGAACAAGGAAGAAGGAATAGCGTAGCTTTCCATCCCTCACATGATTTGTTGCGACAACACCCTGATTCATGTCCCATCTCGTCGCGGCAACTACATACGACGACGGGCCAATTGGGATTTCGGTCAACCCCCAGGGCCGGCGAAGCCTCCCTCTGTTTGTGTCAAAAGGCGTCCAGGGTCACGGAGAGGCTCGTGTGCATTTCATTGAATCATGTTTCTTCCAGGGTTTCCATTTTTTTTATTTTTATTTTTCCTCATCTTCGGATTGCAAGAGAAGGGTTTGGGTTCACGGCTAAATCTGGGTTCTCCCTTCGGATGTTCAATCGTAGATTGGATGAAATCCAAGGCGGGCGAAAGCATCGCTTGCACCCAGGTGACCCGGCGGATGAGGACTGCAACGTAATGGGATACGCGGAGGTGGTGATTGGTCAGGGAGGTGGGTAGGAGGGGTGGGTGGGTCAGCAGATTGGCGGAATTTGGGCACTTGATCCCTGGCTCGCTTCCGAGTGGATGGGGGAGGCGCGGGTGGATGTGTCTGGTCAGTGGTGATTCTGAATCAATGAATCATGATGCGAGACAATGCTGATGTTGCAAGTCTGCAAGGGTGCGGAACATGACGGCCATCGAGTCAACTTTGGGTTGATCTGGAAATGTAGGTATAAAAGAAAGAAGAGAAGGGCAAAAAGGGGGGGGGGGGGGGGGGGGGGATGTCGAGTTCGCCACTCAAGCGATCGCAGATGGTATGTCGAGGCCGCGGAGGTACCGACAGCGCGCTGATTGCTCGGGGAAAAAAAAAAAAAAAAAAAAAAAAGAAGACACAAAAAATTGAAACATTAGGATCAAACAACAAATACCAAGAGAGAAGAACACAGATCTCAAACTGCTCTTCATGGCACACACACGTGTGTACGAGTCCCAAGGGCAAACGTGGCGCTGGTTCGAGCGAACTGGCTTGCTTTAACAGGCTGCATGTGGACGGACGCACGAGCGCCGACAAGTCTCCTTGAGCGGCCCCTCACGAGCACGACCGAGAACGAAGCTCGTTCGGTGCGCCAGACTAAAAGGTGCTCCAGTTCCAGTTGCGCGGAACACTTGCTGCCGGTTCCGGCTTATGGGGCGGCGTGACCCCGGGGATCGGTGTAGCACTCACCGGGGTCGGCGGCGTGGTGGCGACGTCCAATGTCGAGCCGGAGCTCTGGCTGTTGGTCCTGCTGTGGTGGGCCTGGGCCTTGGTCTGGTCGAAGCAGTGGTTGCAGGTGCGGGACGGAGCGGCTCGTGGATTGAAGTCGGCATTGTGGTCGAGGGGGAGGGTGGCGCTCGAGTGCCAGTCGCAGAATATGTTGCCGCATTTGCGGCAGTGGTGTCGTCGAACAAAGTAGTTGAAGGTGCGCTTGCAGGTTGCGTCGTCACAGATGCTCGACTCGGAATCGGGCTGGAAGAGAGCCAAAATGTCAACAAGAGTCAGCCAAGGGGGTTGGGGGTTGATCAAGCGTGGGCCGCGCTCTTCTTACCTTCCAGTGATTGCGTGTGGGCATGCCGGTCACTGGCGGGAAGGAATCCAGCTCCCAGTCGCCATCCAGACAGAGCGTCCTGTTGCCCTCGCTGGCCGAGCGGCGCGCGAGGTGCTGGCCAAGCATGGACAGACCAGGAATGCTCATGAGCACGGTATTGGCTCTTTTCAGTGTAGAGTCCGACTCGCTGGAAGAGGTAGAGCCCGCGGTTCGGCACCGGGTGACCTTGTGAGATGGGAACTCATCGCATCGACGCAGAACGGCGGGCATGTACATGGGACGACCGCCATTCTGCAGGAAGTGCCGGGAGAGGGGCGACGGAGGCGGAGAGTACGCCGGGGTCTGTGGCGTGCCCGAGGCCGAGGTATCGAGAGGCGAGATCTGAGGTCCGACAGGAACTTGATACGAGTGAGATCGGGTGTGGTAAGGCTGGTGAGTGTTGTGCGTGTTGTGAGCGTGCTCAAGCACGGATGCGTGCGTGTACATGTTGTTGAGCAGCATGTGCCGCGACTGCTGCTGGTCCGCCGGCAGCGTGGGCATCATGAGGCCGGTTGCCATGACGGAGCGGGCGAGGCCACTTGGGATTCCAGGGCGCCGGCTGGTTGCTTTTCTGGATCAAACGGGGGTTTGGAGTCGAGGGCTCGTGGCGGCAGAAGAGGCGCGATGAATGAAGAAGGCGGCGGCGGATATGGGCAGCGGATGTGGGCAGCAGCTTCGTTATGAAGGGGGATGGAGAGCAGAATGGAGGGGGAATTGATGCATCCGGAATCCAGAGTCGGTATCAGCATCGCGGCCGCGGTAGCCAAAGTCAAGGTGGCAGGGGGCACTTTGGCACTGTGTGCCAGGTGCCAGGTGGGCCGCCAGATGCCAACCCAGACAGACAGCTGCCAGCCAGCCAAGATCAGATGCCAGATGCCAGAGGCCCAGTCACCCAAGGGCCAATGCGAGTCAAGCCAAGCACTGGAGCCCCCACGAGCCCCCACGAGCCCCCCCGGGCCCCCAACCACGAAAGCTGGCACTGGCCCACTGGACATGCCACACTGCTGACGGCGCTGGGGCCGGGCGAGACAGGCGGGGCAGGGGATCCTAGCCGAGAAAATTAACACGATTGGGTCGTCTGTTGTCGATCAGTGACCACGTACCATGTCCGCCGTCCGGGCAAGTTAGTCCGCGTCGCCCTTCCCTGGCTGGGTGAAACGTCATTCCGGGCAAGGGCTTCGAAACCAGACGAGAGACAGAAGAATGTCATCCATCGCAGGGGCATGTGTGCAGCAATGTGCAGCAAGAAAACAGCACCCCCATAGAAATGAGAAAAAAAAAAAAAAAAAAAAAAAAAAAAAAAAAAAAAAAAAAAAGAGGAGGCTGACCGGCGAATGAGGACCGGGCCGGGCGTATTTTGCTACTCGTGCGGCGTGCCACACATTAACCGCTCTTCACCAGCCTCCAGAAAGCTGTCATGACTAGACTAGCAAGACTGGCTGGCTGGCAGTGGCAGTGGACTGTGGCACACCGAGGCGCGGCACGTTCCCCAACGGTGGCAAGAGACGAGGTTCCTATTGGACGCGCGTGCGAGAGGGGAGGAGCGGTGGGCGTCGGTGGCAGCAGAAGCCGCCCATTGTTACATGAATGATGACGGCGGCCCATCTAGACTCGTAGCAGAACTACCGGGCGGCAGTAACATGCCCCTGGCCCCTTAGGTGCGGCTAGCAGACTAGCAGACTAGCAGACTAGCAGACTAGCAGACTAGCAGACTAGCAGACTAGCAGACTAGCAGACTAGCAGTGACATCAACTTACCCAATGCGTGGATGAGCTCCACCGCCGGCCAAAAAGTGCCCTCTTCCTGCTTATCGCAGGCACGCGATTGGCCCTTGGTCATGCCCCCCCCCCCTATTGCTGTTGCTAACCCTGGACGTTCCAAGCTGCGTGCCTTGATGCCCAGTGCCTTCTTGTGGGCGGGCTCCGCCCTCCCTGCCTCCAGCGTCTTTTTCGGCTGCGGCATCTGGACCCCTAAAATGAGAAGTTTTCAGTGATAAGATTGCAATGTTGAAAGCCCCCCTTCTGCCACCGAGACCTCTCTCTCTCTGCCTGCCTGCCTGCCTGCCTGCGTGGTTTTTTTCGTCACCGCTCAATCAGGGCCCGGGCGACGATCCGAACGTCCTTCTCGACGCCACCCCGGGGCCCCCTGGTGTCAATTGTTCTTTTTTTTTTTTTTTTTTTTTTTTTT
>SRQA01000719.1:0-17469 GCA_018360365.1 Claviceps citrina | reverse complement strand
AAGTTATAGCTTATTTAAAGGTATATAGTAATAGGTAATAGTCTTAATTCTTGCCCCCTTCTATCTAATCTAGTTAAAGGTCTATGCCTATATAATTATAAGTGTTATATACCTCTAGTCCTTGCTATAAGTCTAGTGGTTATACCTTGCTATAAGTCTAGCGCTTATATGTAGTAAATAACCTTATTATATAACGCGAATCTAACAGAGGCTTGCTTGTGCAAATAGATCCTGTTAGCCTGAGGCAACCTCGTGGCTTTCTAGTCCTAATAGCACTACTCTTGCTTAGTAAGCTTAAGTGCTTTTATAATATAATATACGCCTTTTCCCTACTACCTAGCCACGACGTCTCTCACACTTTACTAATATAAGGCTAATATAAATATATATTAAAGGTTATATAACCTTTACTTTATATATAAGGCTTATATATAAAAGTAAGGGGGTATTAATAGTAAAAGTATAAAGGGAATATAAAAGGGGCTTTATATTACCTTCCCTTCTTTTCTTGTTATATTTTAAATAGTATTTTAATACCTAGTAGCAGTAGCAATAGGGCTGTCTATAATATAATATTACTAAAATAAAGCTTCTAAAAGCTTTTTAAAAAATATAAGCCTTTAGGCTATTAAAATTACCTTTATAATAAGCTTTAAGTATTAATTTAAGTAAATAAAAAGTTAACTTATTACTTTAATAAAAGCAAAGCTTTAATAATACTAGTAACTTGCTAGCTTAGGATATAATAATAATATATATTTTAAATAATGTAATAATAACTAGTATTAATAAATATAATAATTAGCTAATTTTTATAGAAAAAAAAAAGGCTTTATTTAGCGTAAAAGGTAGTAAAAAAAATAACTAAATAGCTATAAAAGTAAGCTAACATAGTATAAAGTAATTAACTTATATAGACTCATGTACAAAATATACCGCGTTATGTCGTTGCAGACTCTGCACCGTCCCGTGGATCAGACCCTAAGGTTAGACCCTACTTGAAAAAGCTAAGAAGCAGCTGACGTTACGACTTAAGATATTAGGCAACGTACTAGATACGTAAAGGACAATGGCTCTATAAATCGCTCACAACTACCGCGGCTCTTCATCAACCTCATTCCAAATATCTTGGTCCTCCCGATCCACTCCATGCATGGCCACCGTGACGTCTTTGAGCTTGGCTACAACGTCAATAACACCCTTATTGACTCTTTGGAAATACTTGTCGTTTGCGTCTCTTCGTTTTCTGCCGAGAAGGATATCTATTTCAGATTTTTCTTCCATGCCGAGGTCTGACAGAAGTCTATCATTCTGAATCTCGATTACTTCCTCAGGAATGCGTCGAACGCGACCAGGACCATTTACCACATTCAAATTCGCCAAGTCCGGCGAAGTATTGCGCACATTACCTCCATCAGAGAATTCGATCCTGCCTCGCATTCCCATGATCCCCACATCATCCGTTTCACTTCTTGCCCAAGCCTGTGCAAGGCCAATCTGTGCAGAGCGTAAATCGGAAAGCCTTTGACTTTGCCCAGGTCCGAACACATGAGTTCCGCCCGACGCAGACAGTTCCACTTCCTCTAAGGTGGCCTGCATCTGTGCCCAAAGAGCATCGGTCTTGTCCGGACTTCGACAACTGCCAGCTTGGACATTGCGGTGCAGGTCAGGGGTCACGTTAAATCCACGGCGAAGAGAGGTACTGGTACTACGTTCTAGGGTGGACTGTTCCCGGAGTACCGTGTGGGTTTGCCCAGCTATGAAGGCAGTTGGAGCTGTTGCGCCTGTGAGAGAAACATTTGAAGCGCCTGCTGAGGGATGGAGAAAGAGAGTTGGGGGGGGTTCGCGCGATCGATTGTTCGAATTCGGCTTGAACATTGAGACTGCTGATGTATGAGCAAATATGCCAACTATTCGGGGGATGTGAAACTCGCTGAGCAGGCTAGAAAGGTCATGTGACTATAAGCCAATGCCCACCAAGTGGAGTGCTTTTCGGTTCAACAAAGTCACGTGACACCACTCGCCCCGGTGTGCCACAGTGCAGACTCTAGGGCCGCAAAACCCTACCCGCAAACTGAGAAAGCAGTCTTTGTCGTACACTCTCAGGACACCGATACCAACCCATTCCGAGCGGTAACTTCAGAGATCGGTGCGTGCAATTCCCATCAGTTAACTGCTTACGAGCTTCAGTATACCGTTTTGCCTATGACTGTACTGACCTTGCATAGCAATCATGGCTGGCGGCAAACCTCGAGGGCTCAACGCGGCGCGAAAGCTGCGAACGAACCGAAAGGACCAGAAATGGGCCGATCTTCACTACAAAAAACGTGCTCTAGGCACTGCCTTTAAGTCGTCGCCTTTTGGTGGCTCTTCTCATGCCAAGGGCATAGTCCTTGAGAAGGTCGGTGTCGAAGCCAAGCAGCCCAACTCTGCCATCCGAAAGTGTGTCCGTGTTCAATTGATCAAGAACGGCAAGAAAGTTACTGCCTTTGGTATGTTTCTTGATTAAATACTGCACGCGTCCCCTTGTGACTATACTAACCATTCTTCATAGTACCTAACGACGGTTGCCTGAATTTCGTCGACGAGAATGACGAAGTTTTGCTTGCTGGATTTGGTCGTAAGGGCAAGGCCAAGGGCGATATTCCCGGTGTTCGTTTCAAGGTTGTCAAGGTCTCTGGTGTCGGTCTATTGGCTCTATGGAAGGAGAAGAAGGAGAAGCCTCGATCGTAAAAAATGATCATTGAGTCGGGTTAAAGAAGGCGACATTTCGGCAAGTTATGGGTGGGTATGGGAAAATGTTGATTTGCAACGACACTCAAGGTTGGGTTCCCATAAATGATAAGACTACAAACGGTATCTACATATTTCACCCGAGGCACATGTTGGCCAAAGGGATCATAAGCCTGTGATCACATCCACTCTAAGTTGCAAGACATTTTAGATCTGTTCTGCTTGTGCAATTGTGCAATCTCTATTACAAGACGCTTCTAAGGATTCGACAAGACTTCCGAATCGTCTGACGAGTTGCGAAGAACATAGTCGGCCGCCAGCCCAAAGCTAATGGCACCCCCCGTAAACCAGCATCCATTAACGAACCACCACCAACAGTCCTTCACATTTTTCAAATTGACCTTCCGGATCATGATACTCAACGTCACCGCAGCGCCACCGCAGCTGCCAATGAAGAACACGGGACCGGCCCCCGAGGCTAAGCCAGCTGCAGCAAGTAGGGAAACTTGAGTCGCAGCTAGGCCAGTGAGTATCTTCTTAGTTTTGGCATTGTGTTTCAAGACCATGCTTTTGATACCTGCCTTGGCATCGTCTTGAATATCCATATGTGCGTATATCATGTCGTAAAGAATCGTCCAAGCAATATTGGAAGAATACAAACAAGCCGCAGCAGTGAAGGCCGACGAGTTCGAGAGCAAGTCCACACCTAATGCAGGAAATCCCATGACTGCCCCCCACGAGAACGTCAGACCGAGAACGATCTGAGGATAATACGTCACCCTCTTCGCAAGGGGATAGGTTGCAACAAACAACAGACTTGGAATGCCATAGAACAGACATGAGGTGGGAAATTGTAGCAATATACCGAGGCCAGCTAAAAGTTGCACACCGGTAAACACCAAGCCGTTGAATGGGGATATGGCCCGCCGAGCGATTGGCCGCAGTCGGGTACGAGCAACATGAGGATCAAGATCTCTATCCCACAAATCGTTGATCGTGCATCCAGCTCCACGCATTACTAATGCGCCGGATAAGAATAACAAAGAGGTGCCGAAGACTGATGCAAGCGGCGTAACAGGTGCTGCCATCGGGGCTGCCATCAAAGTAGAAAAAAGGCATGGAAAGAACAAATAGTAGGTTCCCGACGGCTTATCAATGCGAACGAGTTCAGCGTATGGTACCCATGAAGTCGGAATTCGTGATAGGATCCCAGAATTAGGTGATTGATAGTCTGTCCGATCTTCGTTAATGTGCGGCCTTGTCGGTGATTCATCTAAGGTCCTTTTGAGTGATGCTTGATGCAGCCAATTATACTGCTTCCTGCCAAGATGTTTCGGGAAAGTGATTACTCTCGCGCTCCTGTGCGAAAGAATTGTGCTGCGTTCTCCCAAAAGCATTTTGCTCTGGCGCAATGGCATTTGGAAAGCGCCTGCTAGGACTTGAGGAAGGTATACTGGCCTCATTCTTTTTGAGCAATTGAATGCCAGTCTGGATAATGAAACAGCCTCGGTTTTAACTGCGACAGCGAGCAATTGAGAAAAAGCTTGACAACGGGATGAATCCGCATGTCGAGAAACGTTCGCCGTTGACAGGGAAGGCTAAATATCACGTGATACTGACATAGACGCGGTCGCGTTTACGTCTCCAGAAAGGTCCACATCATCGTCTCAATGCCTCTCTTCCTGATTCTCCCTTCAAACAGAATGCGAACCGACTGCGGCATCCTCCATCAGAAGGTTTTCGTTCTCCCACACGACTATCTTTATCATCAGTGTATTATCAACTGTCATTGCGCAAGTCACAAACTCGATATCAAGAACCATGGATGTAGGCCTCTAATGATCGCATATTTCGGGAGCCACTACAACGATGCCCACATCACTTCATCCCCAGGCAAAATTTGATCCTTTGCCTCCGGATTTGGATCTCCAGAATCTCGTGGATCAAACCCCAAATTTTAAATGGGTGCAAAGGGTCTCGAGACATCAGATCCGAAGTCTCGGCCAATTGGAGTTTGAGAAACTTATCAAAATACATGTTGTTGACGGCGGCAAACCGCTCGTCGTCGATGGCTGGGACTCAGTGCTACCGAAGTGGCTGTTTAGTGCCAAATGGCTAGAACAAACTTACGATAAGAAACGTGAGTTTACAATCAATAACGATCCTGACTGACGATCGCTAATCTTCGTAGAGGAGAACGTGCGTGATATATCTGCTGGAAATGATATACCAATGACAACTGGGCATTATTTGAGATCCATGGAGCAATTGACGAACCAATGGACTCCGCAAAACTTCAGAGATGAACGCCGGCAAAGGCTGTATCTCAAAGACATTGATTGCCCACCTGAATGGCGGGACGTTCTGCAGAAGACTTTACACCCCAGTCTGTTCTATTTGAACGACAATGTGACCATGCATGCCTCGTCTGATACGACACAGAATCAGCAAGCTTTCTTGCCTCACGACTCTGGTGAGAAATCAGACGAATTTGCATTGGCTCCTGCAGGCGACCTGATGTCAAGTCTACCTGAAGTCATGCGAGCACAAAACCTAATGTGTTACATTGGTCATGAAGGGACATACACACCAGCTCACAGAGAAATGTGTGCATCTTTAGGTCATAATATCATGGTCGAGGCATCGGGTGCCGGCCAGGGTGAAAAACCTGGCAGCTCTATCTGGTTCATGACCGAGAGCAAGGATCGTGATGTGGTGCGCGAATACTTCTTGTCAGTGTTGGGTCACGACATTGAGATTGAAAAACACTTCGCACAAGTCAATGCCTGGAAAAAAGCCCCGTTTGATGTCTATCTCGTCGATCAACGACCTGGTGACTTCATACTCATCCCTCCACTTGCAGCTCATCAAGTTTGGAACTGTGGGACACGGACTATGAAGGTAGCTTGGAATCGTACAACTCCCGAAACACTGCGGCTTGCGCTGCATGAAGCCCTGCCGAAAGCGAGATTGGTATGTCGCGATGAACAATATAAGAACAAAGCAATCATTTATTTCACTCTTGAGAAATACTTCACTGCATTAAAAGAGTTGGAAAAACGGGAAGAAGACACGCAAACTAGTTTCCTGGGTATAAGCGGTGATATCGTGAGGAGCTCCCCGCGTGCGAAGCAATTACTGAGAGACTTCAGGTCTTTGTTCAGCCTCTTCGCCGAAGTCTTGGTGGATGAAACCTTCGCATTCAAAGAGAAGCAGGTTGAAATGCTACCGTTTGACTCATGTGTGACTTGCTCGTACTGCAGGTCAAACATTTTCAACCGCTTTCTCACTTGCAAGCACTGCCTCAGAACTCTCGCCAACGGTGATGAGGATGCCTATGATGTATGCATGGAATGCTATGCAATGGGAAGATCGTGTGCGTGTGTGTCTGGTCTTCAGTGGTGTGAGCAATGGGAATGGTCGTCATTGATTGAGAGATACGAATTGTGGCGCGATATGGTCATTGTCAACGATGGCTTTGTTGACCTGCATAGCTCTCCGCCGCCATTCGAGGTGCTTCGACAAAATGCAGGAAAGAAATCCGTGGCACAGATATGTCAGGAGGCTCTCATCAGACGGCCTTGGAGGGACATATTCAAACAAGACTACGCAAAAGAGCCCAGCGACTCTGATCATGGAAGCAGCGATGGTCAATCAAAAAAGAAGACTAAAAGGAAAAAAAAGAAAGGCTCAGTTCGAAGATGCCATGTCTGCTGTCACAAGGATTATAGCTATCGAGTCCATCAATGTTCTAACGAGGAGTGTGCCGAAGCATATTGCTACGGTGTTCTTTACAGAGCTTTTGATATCATGCCACAGGCCGTCCTGCAAGATGAAAACTGGCAATGCCCTAAGTGTTTGGGGATTTGCAACTGTGGCCATTGCCGCCGCGCGGGCAACACTAATCCATATACCCCCAAGAACACGTCCCTCGGTCTTGATACCAGACCGATTGCTGACGACCGCAGCATTGAGGCACTCGTTGACTTCCGGGTGCACAATCTCTCATGGCTCAAAGCCGCCGGGGAAGAAGGCCGTAGCAAAGATAGCAGGAGAATGCAACGCTTGCGGCAACAAGCTGCCAATGCCAAGGCACAAGTCCCGGTTGACAGACTAGACACCGAACTCGATGGTCATGAGCATGTGGAAGGTTATAAGGAAGAACCCACATTATTGACACCCTCCGACGTCTCGAACAACATCAATGCTGTAGAGGTAGTCCAAACCACAACGCAAAGAGCTGGTGAACGTGCTGTGTCGGAGGCGCACGGCAATGCAGACGAAATAATTGAACGATCAGAGCCGGCTCCGGATGTGTCAGGGGGAACAGCAACAACGCATGATGGCGAGTCCTCTTATCCCGATCCAGTGGTCTGCTCGAGCTACGGAATAGGGATGGGATACTACGAACAAGATGATACACCTGACAAGATTCTTTTCGACCCTTACAAACTCCCTTCCACAGATGCGATGAAACTTGATGAATTGGAGGTTCCTGACTCTGTTAGGAAGTCGATTCGTGCCCGTAAACGAAAGGCGAAGCGCGACAATGAGGACCCAGATTTTAAATTGGCAAGTTATACTCACAAGAAAATACGTTCGTCTAACAATTTGCATTTAATGGACAACATGGATCCCGCCCTTTTCGAAAACAGGCCTTTTTCGTCAAAACAAGGGCCTCAAGTAAGCAACGAACAATCAGCGGGATCATTGCGTCATGCGAGTAGTGCAGTCAAGGGAACGTGCTCGTCTATTGAACATCACGACGCGCCTAATGAGCCCTCACTCCGCCATGCAAAGCCGATGACATCATATGTCGAAGATGCTGATGTGGACTTACAAGCTGACGATGAAGACGATATTGATCATGATGGAATGAGCCTCCCTGCGCCTGCATTCGACAGTTCGGATCGCAACAATGAAGCCAGCAGAGATGGATCTTCAGATGATCTCAATGTGTGTCGTGAGCAGAATGTTGGTGGGACAGCTCACTCATTGCACAAGACTTTGACTTCAGCACGTGGCACAAGACCACGTGGCCGACCATCTCGACGAAATGCCCAATTTCGACGA
Organism: Claviceps citrina; assembly: GCA_018360365.1. Taxonomy (NCBI): domain Eukaryota; kingdom Fungi; phylum Ascomycota; class Sordariomycetes; order Hypocreales; family Clavicipitaceae; genus Claviceps; species Claviceps citrina. The sequence goes on along the minus strand of SRQA01000719.1, from coordinate 9,663 downwards.
CTTGGGAAATCCCAAGATATACCAGCACCTTCAGAAGAGCCAAGCACGTTTTCGGTCCCGAAGCGCTCCCGTGGCCGGCCTAGGAAGGCTCTTGCCTCTTCTATTACCCGTACACCGGGGAGAGATACGCAACCATCTGGTACAAAGGATGGCGCGGGCGCGGATGTCTTGCCTGCACGAGAAAGGGCTGATGTTCAGTCCTCTTGCACCCAAGCATCGCGGAGAAGGCATCTGAGTATAGCCCTCCCCAATGCCACCATGACGAGAGAACATCGCAGAAAAAAAGACACCGCGGAGAATGACATCGAAATGGCTGAACGATGCAACATCGCAAAAGCCGAGCAGGCGAGAACTCATACAGCTCGTAATAAGAGCAAACCGACCGATAAACAATCAGGAGCACCTATGGACCAACAGTTCATGTCGATGGCGGAAAGGCTAGCACTAAGGGGCAAAAGATTCAAGATTGGGAAGCGACAAGAGGCTGGCGGACTGTCTGCGAATGAGGGTCACTGTGGACATCAAGATTCATCTTCTTTAGTATCCGAACAACATGGGCCAGGCGTGGTGGCTCAAGCGCGTCAACAGGACCTCACTGGACCGAGAACTCCCAGCAACCGTACCACAGTAGTGAGATTGACTTATCAAGTTCCCAGCGGGGACGACTATCAGAGCTGCGGCGATATAAGTCCAAGTGACGACAGCGATGACAGCGACGACGGTGACATTCCTGCTAACGGCACACGTGTTCTGCGGCCAGCCACATCTCTGGCCGGGGAACCTGACGAGCGAGAAACTGGGAGGGGCAGGGGCAGAGGCAGGGGCAGGGGCAGAGGAAGAGGCAGAGGCAGAGGAAGAGGTAGAGGAAGGGGCAGAGGAAGTGGTAGAGAAAGGAGTGGGAGCGGGGGCAGGGCGACGAGGCAGACAATCTAGGAAGCAGTACTATTCTGCAAGACCTAGTTGCTAGTTATAGCTTGTTTATCTGTGTACAGAAATCATCCTATTTAGTGTAAAATAACATCGGATTACAGTCACTCCTCTCTGCCTAAAAATACAATCTACTACATACTTTAGTGAATTAGGACAAACCTTAAATACTTTTCATTAACTGTATGTGCTTAAACCTGGGTAGTATTTTACTAATAACCAAATCACTAGGAAGAAGAGTACATGTTATACTAGAGCGACGATAATAACAGTATAATATGGGTAAATTATTCTAGTAGACAGATTCCGAAGTCGTAATTATTGCCGTCTGACATCGTCTCATGAACACAAATAAAGACTGCCGGGCCCAACGTGTACCAAATCCCGACTTCCTACTACTGTGATGACTGACTCGAAACCATCTTGTCCTCTTCAACTCTCATAGAATAATCAGTACCCCAAATTTGTACTGTCTCAAGTGCCTTTTCAGGTGCAACAACAGCAAACCCCCTATAGATTTGTCAGTGTATGTTTAAGGAAGCGAAGTTCACACTCACCTAATAATAGCATAAACGTGGGTTATTTTGCCTCCCGCTTTGATGATGGATTCTTTCGCTTGGTCTATCACCCAATCGGGAGTATTAGAATCTTCGAAGTAAACAATAGCCGACTTCTTTTGATCCACGGCGAGTGCTGCAGTGATAGCGCATAGCGTTAGGACAAGGTTCACAAGGATTCTCATTTTGCAACTAGCCGAAAAACTTCGCATCGAAATCACTCGCGAGGTAGTGATGATGGCAAGGAGTTGCTTTGATAACTAAAGGTGGCGAAACACTTGAGAGCACTTCGCTAAATTATTAATCCGGCGTCACCTGCAATGTATCCATAAGCTATAGTTATGAAGCTACCCCTCTAGAGTATTCTGCACCCAACCTGTGGCTAGGGTGGCTAAGGACAGCCGTTACCGGCGTCCTACAGTAACTCATATTACATCCATAACCTACACTACACTAGTAGGCCACAAGTTTGGAACCACCCTAAAACAGTAGGCTATTTTGTAGGTAGGTACCTGATTGGGAAATAAGCTTAGAGTCAACTACCCTAGTGCGAATAACAGAATGTAAAGAAGGCGTATATAGACATCTATGCTTGTTAAAAATAAGCCTAAATTATAGGTGATTTTTATATATCTGCCTTCTAGTTTACAGCTGTAGCAAGTGCTGCTAGCAAGCTAAATTAGGTAAGACTAGCTTAACCTAGTTATGTGTAACTTTAGTGGGATAGGATACCCTAAGGCTAGGTTACCCTAGAGTATATGTTTATTACACAAATCCCTTTTTTCCTTCCTAAGTTCTTATACTAAAGAAAAGTCTTTTATATATTTTCTAAAAGCTATAAATTATCTAGATTTTCTCTATTTTCGTATAAAAATCTAGGGCATATAAGTAAATAAGTTATGTAGCTATAAGTTTATTTTTTTATTTTCCTATATAAAATAATATTATAGAAAATAAAACTTAGCTTATAAGCCCCTACTAGTAACCTTAATTTACTAATATACTTAGTAGGTATATAAGGAAGCTAAGTATAAATTCATAACTTAGTTAACTTAAATTATAAAAACCTCTTAAAGAGTATTATTATAACCTAATTAGCACTAAATTATTAGTTTATTTAGAATTAGAGTAAATTTTTATAAAGTAAAGAAAATAAAATAGTATAAAAAGTAGCAAAATCCTATTTATTTAGATACAAATTATAGCTTATAAAAGCTTTTAATTACATTAAAGAAAGTGCCTTATAAAGTACTAGAAGCCTACTACCTTTTATAACCTCTAAAAGGTCCCCTACTTTTAATAGGTTATAAGCCTAAAAGATTTATATTTATAAGAAAGAGATTTAGCTTACTAGTTTATTTATTATTTTCTCTTATTTTTATAGGGCTTTTTTATTAGGCTTAAAGGACTAATAATTATGCAAAATAAACTATCTAGATAGCTAGTAGTAGCTGTTTGTAGTGTTAAAAACTAATTTATAGGCTTTATTATAGTTTTTTATAGCTATAAAGTATTTTTTTTAGGAATTTTCTTAAATTCTTTCTTAATAAAAAAGCATTTCTTATTCTTTAAAAAATAAGTGTATTTTACTCTTATAGTATATATTTTATTCCCAGCTAAATATATTATATTATAATATTAAGCCTTATAGTTAATCTTAACTTTTTTTTATAATTATAAAAACTTTATATATAGTTTTTTTAGGTAATAAAAACATAAGGCCTACTTATCTAAACCTTAGAGACCCCCTAAGACTAGAACCTATAGCTAATTTAGCTACCCTAACTATTTACTTATATAAAGAACCTATAACTACTCTTTTCCTTATAAAAAATAATATAAAGTTTCTAATTTAAATAAAAGTAATAAAAACCCCCTATAATTTAGATTATAAAGACCTCTATACGATTATTATAAAGACCTTTATAAAGCTAATAAACCTTATATTGCTTTATAAAGACCTATAAGACCTATTTTACTACCTTTATAAGGGATTTTTAGTATAATCCCTTATAATAAGATAGATTTAGTGTTAGGACTAGAGGGCCAAAGAGGTTGCCTTAGACTAACAAGGGCAATACAAATAAGCGTGCGGGCTTGCGGCGCCTAACTAGCGCCCTAGCAAAGAGCACGTAACCTTTATAACTAAAATAAATATAAGCTATAAGCCTTTATTATATAAAATATAGGAGTAAGAATTAATATAGTTATTTATTATAACCTACTTACTAGCTTACTATATACTACTTAATTTATTACTTTAGTATTTTTATATTAACACTTAATAATTTTAATTCTTTTTAAAAATTCTTACTAAATTATTAAATTAAGAAGTTATAATAGTTTAAACTTAAAACTTTATATATACTAGTAATAACTTTATTAGAGATAATACTAGACTTATACTAAAACTTATAACTAGACTTAAATCTAGTATTATATTTAATTTACTTTTTGTCGGAATCATCGCACACATTACAGGTTAACCTTAGCACCCTTAGCTTAGCCTACGGCTCCGCCTAGCTAAGCGAGGATGTATGTAATGTAATTAGCTATACTACAAACCACTATATAAATATAGGGCATGTAGAGTTTAATATATATAAAAGAAGGCATATAATAAACCCCTTAAATAGCTTTTTCTTAGGAGATATAACTAAATAAAACCCCCTTATATATACATACCTTTTACTTATAGTTATATATAACCTATAGGTATTTTTTACCTATGCTTATCTAATACTAATTAGTAGTTATAAGACTATAGATTAGCAAAGATTACTATAGGAAAGCTAATTTTATTATTATTATTAGTTAGCCTAATTCTTTAGGTTTACCTATAAGATAACTATCTTATACTAAGGTAATTCTATTATTATAAACTAGCTTATTTATTAAGTTTATTTATAAGATAGCCGCTTTATACTTAAGTAATTTTATTATTATAAGTTAGCTTAATTCTTTAAGCCTACCTATAAGATAGCTATTTTATACCCTTACTAACCGCTATGCTTTTTCTTTTTAGAAAAATAACTATAGAAAACCCCTTTGTTTAATAATAAACTAATTAATTAATTAGTTAAAATAATAAACTTTAATAATAATAACTTTATAGTAGGAAGTATTCCTAACCTTCCCTAAGCTATAGAATGCTTTAAAAATATTATTAACCCTAATTAGTATATTTAGAAAACTAATTACCTAATTCCTACCCTTTGCTTAGAAGAGAAAATTATTAGTAGAATTACTTAATTTATTTATAATATAGAAGTAAAAGATATTTATAGTAAGGCCCTTTAGCTAGAATTTATTAGCAAATTTAGCTAATAGTTAGAAAATACCTATAAGAAACTCCTAGCACCCCTTATAGGAGCCCTCTAAATCTTCTTAGAAAAAAGGGGCATTTACTTTATAAATAATAAAAGCCTAATTACTTAGAAGCTTAAGATAATAGCCCTAGCCCCTTTAATACCTTAACCCCCTAGAGTAGAAAAGACTATAACCTTATATACCTTTTAAACTACTTAATTATTAATAGAAAAAAAAGGCAAAAGCTACCTACCCCCTATAAAGATAACTTAAAGCTGCCTTAACTCTCCTATATAAGAAACTATATAAGAGGTCTTATATTCTCTTAGAAAAATCCCCTCCCTGCCCCCTATAATAGCTATAAGAAACTCTAAGTAAGAATACCTATAAGCTTTATAATTTACCCTAATACCCTCTAATTCCTCTAAGGTATTACTTTTACCTTTAGAGATATAAAGACTCTCTAGAGGAATATATAAGGAGCCTATAAGATTAATTAATTTATTAGTAGTAATTATAAAGAAAATTATAAACTTTTATAAGGTTTACTCTAATAATAATAAGTATAGTAAAAACTTTTATAACTTCTTTTATAATAAATATAGTATATTCCTTGCCTTTTATAACTAACTTAATATCCCTAAGAATACTTTCTATAAGGCCTTCCCTATAATGCTTAAGGGCAATATAGCTATATATTATAAAGACTATATTTAAGGTCTAAGGATAACCTTTAATAAAATAGTATAATTTATTAAAGAATGCTTTAAAACCTAGAATATAGGCTAAGTTTACTAGACAAACCTTAGGACTATTATACTTTGTAAGGTAATAACTAAAAACCCTAAGAAAAGCATAACTAAGGCTCTTAACCTCCTTACTAACTAAATCCTTAAGATTTATTATAGACTTTAAGGAAGCTATATTAATAATATAAAAATATAAAATACCCTCCTTACTACTATTAATAATATCCCTAAATATAGCTATACTATTTATAATAGCTACTTAATATATAAAGACCTTACTACTAAAATCTAGAAATCTATTAGGATTACTAAGAAGGATAAACGCCTTAAATATAGTAGATTCCTTTAGTGTAATAAGACTCTAAGATATAAGGCTCTAAGATAAGAGACTTTATAATTATTACTTGCTTTCTATATTAACTATAAGTTTAGCTAGAGCTATAGCTACACTTTATAAGGTATATAATAAAGAAAGACCTTATAATATTATATTTATAGTAAGAAAGGATACTAGTTTACAAAGCATTCCTCTTAAGAGTATTAAAACGCTAGATCTAATTAGAACCGTCTCCTAATATATTATAATAAGCCTATAGACTAAAAGTAGTAGTAATTCCTTCTTAATATTAAAGGATTATATAATTCTAACCTTAATAACCTTAACTTAAAAGAGATTTATAATATAATTTATAAGACTAAAGTTATAATAGCTTTTACTACTATTTAGTCCTCCCTAACCCCTTAGAGATAGCCTAACCCTAATACCTCTAATAATAATGCCCTTATAATATTATAATTTCTTACCTATACCCTTAAGACCTTTATATTATTTTTTAAAGTGCCTAAAGGCACGGAAATTATTAAATTCCTTTGTTATAAAGCTTTATACTACGCTCTCTCTTAAAGAGATCCTTACATTAATATTGCTGCTAATATTACTAATAATATAATTACTACTAATTATATAGTAAAATTACACTATTTTAGTAAGATTTTCTATAGCATCCTGCTAGATACTAATACCTTAGGGGTCTTAATAGCTAGGATGCCTTAGGTTAAGGCTTTGTAGTGCCTAATGCTATAGTTATAGATTAATAAGGCTTAATAATATAAGATTAGCTTTAAAGCAGGAAAAGCCCTCTTTAAAGGCGTCCTTTATATGCTAACTATACTTAGAGATATTAACTTTTATATTTTGCTTATAAACACTCCCTTCTTATACTATATTATAGATATAGACTAGATAGGCGTAAGGCTAGATAATCTATAGAATATACTAATCTAAGGGACTAAAGAGGTCCCTATAACCTAATAATAGGGTTACCTATAGTAGTATCTAAAGCCTAAGCTAGTAATTGCCTTCTACCTTATAAAGAAAGAGCTTTGTTAGCTTTACTGCTAACTTAGCTACCCCTTTATAGCTTACCTATTAAAGATCTTAAACTAGGCTAATAAGGAATTTAACCCTTGCTGTAAGGTGCGGCCCTATAAGACAGGCCACGCCGGATTGCCTAGCGACGTCACAGAGAATCCCTAGCTAATGCCTAGGGCTTGCGCACGTAGCTAGCATATTTAGTAACGTGTGCGCATATTATTCTTGCTTAGTAAGCTTAAGTCCTTTTATAATATAATATATACCTTTTTACTACTACCTAGCTATAATATCTCTTATAATTCTTAAGCTTTAACCCTAGCTACCTAGTAGTAAAAATAGTACTTATAATAAGATTTACAACTAAATTAAGGAATAATATATATTTAGCACCTTCTAAAACACTACCTTTAGTATTATATAATAGCTCTAGCCTTACTTTAATAAAGTTACTTATAGGCTAAGACCTTAAGACTACTAAGTAGGCTATTTATAAGTAAATTACCTAGCTTAAGATTCTTAAATAACTTTAGAAATAGGAAAAAGAATTACTTTAGTAACTTAGTATATATAAAAACCTGCCTAAACACTAGTAATACTATAATAATTCCTCTAATAGTAAAAGAGAATAAGTTAAAGTTAGGAATATTATAAAGCTTACTTACATTACTAACTTATAGAAATATAAAATCTAAATTAATAACTTAAACTATGCCTTTATTAAAGCAAAACATAAGTATTAATATAACTACTAGAAAATCCTCTTTACCCTTAGTAATATAAACTAAGTTTCTAAGGCAAGATAAAACTAATTTATTAGTAAAAAGACTATAAAGAAGCAGGACTACTTTACTGATAACTAAGGCAGCTTCTAGGAGTAGACTCTTATACTACTTTAAGATTTTATAAATTATAATACCTAAATTACCTTATAGCTTAAGAAAGTATACTAATAAGACTAGTAAAGCCTTATAAACTTTAGTATTTACTTTAATTCCCTAGAGAATTACCTTAAAAGAGTAAGCAAAAAGTCCTAGGCTTTTACTTTCTTTATAAAACTATAGCCTAAACTATAAAACTATATAAATCTATATACTTTTATTACTAGTAAGACTTATAAGAAAGTTATAATAATTATATAATAATTCTAGAAGGTAATACTATTTTTTAAGAATAAGTAAAAAGCTACTAATTCTTAGGATTATAACTAGTAAAAGGGATAATAATAAAACTACTAATTAAAATACTTATAATAGTAAGCCTCTAATAAAAGCCTTACTATAAAGCCTAATAAGAATAAGGTTTATAATAAGCTAGATTAACTAAATAACCGCCGCTACTATAATTATAGTAATAATAGCTATATTACTTACTACTATAATAAGCTAGCAAAAGACTAGGAAAACTACTAGTAGTAAAGGTAAATACCCTAACCTTTGCTGCTAATACCTAGATACCTATAGGATATAGATTTTATGTCCTAGTATTTATAAAAGGGTAAAACACTACTAAAACATTCGCAGACCTAGATAGTTACTTTAATATTAATATTATAAGTATTAAGTTTATATAATAATACTAACTATAAAAAGCCTAAGTAATAGCCCTTCTCTTTAAGGCTATAAGGAATCTTATAATACCTTAATATAGGGTGTATTATATACTACTTACCCTAAAAGACTTAAGGGGTTAAGAGAGAAACCTTACTATTAACTATATTACTATTAATAAGGACCTAAAACCTAAGGAAAGTCCTATATTAATTAGAATATATACTCTTATAAAGGAATAAGTATACTTATTTTTATATAGTTAAGAGTAGTGGTTTAAGCTTAGTTAAGATAGGTTAAAGATTTTAACCCCCTACTATTTTGCTAAGAAATTATAATAAGAAGTAGTAGTATTTGCTATAAAATCCCTTAATAGCTTTATTTCCCTTAAAGATAAAGAAGTTACTAATACCTTTAGTAGCGCTAATACTATCCTAAACAAACTCTAGGAGTTTTAGGATATATTTACCTCTAATAAGGCTAGACTATTACTATCTTAAAAGGAAATAAACTATACTATTAACCTTCTCCTAAACACTATGCCTTTATATAGTCTTATATACCCCCTCTTATAAGCGGAACTTAAGGAGCTCTAGGACTATATCTAAGATAACCTAGTAAAAGGGCGTATAAGACCCTTAAAAAGCCTTATAAGTATACTAATCCTTTTTATCCTAAAGAAAAATAAAATACTTTAACTCTACGTAAACTACTAGGGAATTAATAAGATTATACTTAAGAATTACTATGCTTTACCCCTTATTTTAGAGATCCTTAACTACTACTAAGGTATAAAATACTTTTCTAAAATTAACATTAAAAATGCCTACTATTAGATTTAAATAAAAGCTAGTAATAAGTAAAAGACTACTTTCTAAACCTACTATAAACACTTTAAATACCTTATTATACTATTTAGCCTTACTAATGCTTTAGTTATATTTTAAAATTATATTTACTAAGCTCTTTATAAACTAATAAATACTATTTATATAGTGTATTTAAATAATATTCTTATTTTCTCTAAAACCTAAGAAGTATATATAAAATATATTAAATAAGTCCTTAAATATATAAGAGAGGTAAAGCTATATATAAAACCTTCTAAGTGTACCTTCTACTAAGACTTAGTAGAATTCCTAGGATTTATCCTATTAACTACTAGTATTTTAATAGACCCTAAAAGGGTTAAGACTATA